>CAWUFW010026578.1:0-32481 GCA_963921515.1 Calotriton arnoldi
ATGTTACTTCGTTCAGTTACGTATTATAAAAGTAGTTAGAAAGAAGGAACAGAGGTACAGTAGAGGCAAGAGGGTGCAGAAAGAAACAAAAGAAGTGCAGAAAGAAGGAACAGAGGTGCAGAAAGAGGCAAGAGGAGTGCAGAAAGAGGGAAGAGGGTGCAGAAAGAGGCACGAGGGGTGCAGAAAGAAGCAAGAGAGCTGCAGAAAGAAGCAAGAGAAGTGCAGAAAGAAGCAACAGAGGTGCAGAAAGAGGGAAGAGGGGTGGAGAAAGAGGCAAGAGGGATGCAGAAAGAAGCAAGAGAGGTGCAGAAAGAAGCAAGAGAAGTGCAGAAAGAAGCAACAGAGGTGCAGAAAGAGGCAAGAGGGTGCAGAAAGAGGCAAGAGAAGTGCAGAAAGAAGCAACAGAGGTGCAGAAAGAGGCAAGAGGAGTGCAGAAAGAGGCAAGAGGGGTGCAGAAAGAGGCACAGAGGGGTGCAGAAAGAAGCAAGAGAAGTGCAGAAAGAAGCAACAGAGATGCAGAAAGGGGGAAGTGGGGTGGAGAAAGAGGCAAGAGGGATACAGAAAGAAGCAATAGAGTTGCAGAAAGAAACAAAAGAAGTGCAGAATGAAGGACCAGAGGTGCAGAAAGAGGCAAGAGGGGAGCAGAAAGAGGGAAGAGGGGTGCAGAAAGAAGCACGAGTGGTGCAGAAAGAAGCAAGAGAGGTGCAGAAAGAAGCAAGAGTAGTGCAGAAAGAAGCAACAGAGGTGCAGAAAGAGGCAAGAGGAGTGCAAAAAGAGGGAAGATGGGTGAGAAAGAGGCACGAGGGGTGCAGAAAGAAACAAGAGATGTGCAGAAAGAAACAAAAGAAGTGCAGAAAGAAGGAACAGAGGTGCAGAAAGAGACAACAGGGGTGAAGAAAGAGGGAAGAGGGGTGGAGAAAGAGGCAAGGGGGTGCAAAAAGAAGCAAGAGAGCTGCAGAAAGAAACAAAAGAAGTGCAGAAAGAAGGAACAGAGGTGCAGAAAGAGGCAAGAGGGGTGTAGAAAGAGGAAAAAGGGGTGCAGAAAGAAGTGAGAGGTACAGAAAGAAACAAAAGAAGTGCAGAAAGACGGAACAGAGGTGCAGAAAGAGGCAAGAGGGGTGCAGAAAGAAACAAAAGAAGCGCAGAAAGAAACAAAAGAAGTGCAGAAAGAAGGAACAGAGGTGCAGAAAGAGGCGAGAGGGGTGCAGAAAGACAGAAGAGGAGTGTGAAAGAGGCACGAGGGGTGTAGAAAGAAGCAAGAGGGGTGTAGAAACAAGCAAGGGAGTTGCAGAAAGAAACAAAAGAAGTACAGAAAGAAGGAACAGAGGTGCAGAAAGAGGCAAGAGGGGTGCAGTAAGAGGGGTGCAGAAAGAGGCACAAGGGTTGCAGAAAGAAGGGACAGCGGTGCAGAAAGAGGGATGAGGGGTGTAGAAAGAGGCAAGAGAAGTGCAGAAAGAAGCAACAGAGATGCAAAAAGTGGGAACAGGAGTGGAGAAATTGGCAAGAGAGGTGCAGAAAGAAGCAAGAGAGGTGCCGAAAAAAACAAAAGAAGAGCAGAAAGGAGGAACAGAGGTGCAGAAAGAGGCAAGAGGGATGCAGAAAGAGAGAAGAGGGGTGCAGAAAGAAGCACGAGTGGTGCAGAAAAAGCAAAGAGGTGCAGAAAGAAGCAAGAGTAGTGCAGAAAGAAGCAACAGAGGTACAGAAAGAGGCAAGAGGGATGCAAAAAGAAGGAAGAGGGGTGCAGAAAGAGGCACGAGGGGTACAGAAAGAAGCAAGAGATGTGCAGAAAGAAACAAAAGAAGTGCAGAAAGAAGGAACAGAGGTGCAGAAAGAGGCAACAGGGGTGAAGAAAGAGGGTAGAGGGGTAGAGAAAGAGGCAAGGGGGTGCAGAAAGAAGCAAGACAGCTGCAGAAAGAAACAAAAGAAGTGCAGAAAGAGGGAACAGAGGTGCAGAAAGATGGATAAGGGGCGGAGAAATAGGCAAGCGAAGTGCAGAAAGAAGCAACAGAGATGAAAAAAGGGGGAAGAGGGGTGGATAAAGATGCAAGATGGGTGCAGAAAGAAGCAAGAGAGGTGCAGAAAGAAACAAAAGAAATACAGAAAGAAGCAAGAGAGGTGCAGAAAGAGGCAAGAGGAGTGCAGAAAGAGGGAAGAGGGGTGCAGAAAGAGGCACGAGGGGTGCAGAAAGAAGCAAGAGAGGTGCAGAAAGAAGCAAGAGAAGTGCATAAAGAAGCAACAGAGATGCAGAAAGGGGGAAGTGGGGTAGAGAAAGAGGCAAGAGGGATACAGAAAGAAGCAATAGAGTTGCAGAATTAAACAAAAGAAGTGCAGAATGAAGGAACACAGGTGCAGAAAGAGGCAAGAGGGGAGCAGATTGAGGGAAGAGGGTGCAGAAAGAAGCACGAGTGGTGCAGAAAGAAGCAAGAGAGGTGCAGAAAGAAGCAAGAGTAGTGCAGAAAGAAGCAACAGAGGTGCAGAAAGAGGCAAGAGGAGTGCAAAAAGAAGGAAGATGGGTGAGAAAGAGGCACGAGGGGTGCAGAAAGAAACAAGAGATGTGCAGAAAGAAACAAAAGAAGTGCAGAAAGAAGGAACAGAGGTGCAGAAAGAGACAACAGGGGGGAAGAAAGAGGGAATAGGGGTGGAGAAAGAGGCAAGGGGGTACAAAAAGAATACAGAGAGCTGCAGAAAGAAACAAAAGAAGTGCAGAAAGAAGGAACAGAGGTGCAGAAAGATGGAAGAGGGGTGTAGAAAGAGGAAAAAGGGGTGCAGAAAGAAGTGAGAGGTACAGAAAGAAACAAAAGAAGTGCAGAAAGAAGGAACAGAGGTGCAGAAAGAGGCAAGAGGGGTGCAGAAAGAGGGAAGAGGAGTGTGAAAGATGCATGAGGGGTGTAGAAAGAAGCAAGAGGGGTGCAGAAAGAAGCAAGGGAGTTGCAGAAAGAAACAAAAGAAGTACAGAAAGAAGGAAGAGAGGTGCAGAAAGAGGCAAGAGGGGTGCAGAAAGAGGGAAGAGGGGTGCAGAAAGAGGCACAAGGGTTGCAGAAAGAAGGGACAGAGGTGCAGAAAGAAGCAAGAGAAGTGCAGAAAGAAGCAACAGAGGTGCAGAAAGAGGGATGAGGGGTGGAGAAAGAGGCAAGAGATGTGCAGAAAGAAGCAACAGAGATGCAAAAAGGGGGAACAGGAGTGGAGAAAGTGGCAAGAGAGGTGCAGAAAGAAGCAAGAGAGGTGCCATAAAAGACAAAAGAAGAGCAGAAAGGAGGAACAGAGGTGCAGAAAGAGGAAAGATGGATGCAGAAAGAAGCACGAGTGGTGCAGAGAAAGCAAATAGGTACAGAAAGAAACAAAAGAAGTGCAGAAAGAAGGAACAGAGGTGCAGAAAGAGGCAAGAGGGGTGCAGAAAGAAACAAAAGAAGTGCAGAAAGAAACAAAAGAAGTGCAGAAAGAAGGAACAGAGGTGCAGAAAGAGGCAAGAGGGGTGCAGAAAGAGGGAAGAGGAGTGTGAAAGAGGCATGAGGGGTGTAGAAAGAAGCAAGAGGGGTGCAGAAAGAAGCAAGGGAGTTGCAGAAAGAAACAAAAGAAGTACAGAAAGAAGGAACAGAGGTGCAGAAAGAGGCAAGAGGGGTGCAGAAAGAGGGAAGAGGGGTGCAGAAAGAGGCACAAGGGTTGCAGAAAGAAGGGACAGAGGTGCAGAAAGAAGCAAGAGAAGTGCAGAAAGAAGCAACAGAGGTGCTGAAAGAGGGATGAGGGTTGGAGAAAGAGGCAATAGAAGTGCAGAAAGAAGCAACAGAGATGCAAAAATGGGGAACAGGAGTGGAGAAAGTGGCAAGAGAGGTGCAGAAAAAAGCAAGAGAGGTGCCGTAAAAGACATAAGAAGAGCAGAAAGGAGGAACAGAGGTGCAGAAAGAGGCAAGAGGGATGCAGAAAGAAGCACTAGTGGTGCAGAGAAAGCAAAGAGGTACAGAAAGAAGCAAGAGTAGTGCAGAAAGAAGCAAGAAAGGTACAGAAAGAGGCAAGAGGGGTGCAAAAAGAAGGAAGAGGGGTGCATAAAGAGGCACGAGAGGTGCAGAAAGAAGCAAGAGATGTGCAGAAAGAAGCAAGAGATGTGCAGAAAGAAACAAAAGAAGTGCAGAAAGAAGGAACAGAGGTGCAGAAAGAGGCAACAGGGGTGAAGAAAGAGGGTAGAGGGGTGGAGAAAGAGGCAAGGGGGTGCAGAAAGAAGCAAGGCAGCTGCTGAAAGAAACAAAAGAAGTGCAGAAAGAGGGAACAGAGGTGCAGAAAGAGGCAAGAGGGGTGCAGAAAGAGGCAAAAGGGGTGCAGAAAGAAGCGCGAGGTGGAGAAAGAAACAAAAGAAGTGCAGAAAGAAGGAACAGAGGTGCAGAAAGAGGCAAGAGGGTGCAGAAAGGAACAAAAGAAGTGCAGAAAGAAGGAACAGAGGTGCAGAAAGAGGCAACAGGGATGAATTAAAGAGGGTAGAGGGGTGGAGAAAGAGGCAAGGGGGTGCAGAAAGAAGCAAGACAGCTGCAGAAAGAAACAAAAGAAGTGCAGAAAGAGGGAACAGAGGTGCAGAAAGATGGATAAGGGGCGGAGAAATAGGCAAGCGAAGTGCAGAAAGAAGCAACAGAGATGAAAAAAGGGGGAAGAGGGGTGGATAAAGAGGCAAGATGGGTGCAGAAAGAAGCAAGAGAGGTGCAGAAAGAGGCAAGAGGAGTGCAGAAAGAGGGAAGAGGGGTGCAGAAAGAGGCACGAGGGGTGCAGAAAGAAGCAAGAGAGGTGCAGAAAGAAGCAAGAGAAGTGCAGAAAGAAGCAACAGAGATGCAGAAAGGGAGAAGTGGGGTAGAGAAAGAGGCAAGAGGGAAACAGAAAGAAGCAATAGAGTTGCAGAATTAAACAAAAGAAGTGCAGAATGAAGGAACACAGGTGCAGAAAGAGGCAAGAGGGGAGCAGATTGAGGGAAGACGGGTGCAGAAAGAAGCACGAGTGGTGCAGAAAGAAGCAAGAGAGGTGCAGAAAGAATCAAGAGTAGTGCAGAAAGAAGCAACAGAGGTGCAGAAAGAGGCAAGAGGAGTGCAAAAAGAGGGAAGATGGGTGAGAAAGAGGCACGAGGGGTGCAGAAAGAAACAAGAGATGTGCAGAAAGAAACAAAAGAAGTGCAGAAAGAAGGAACAGAGGTGCAGAAAGAGACAACAGGGGTGAAGAAAGAGGGAAGAGGGGTGGAGAAAGAGACAAGGGGGCGCAAAAAGAAGATAGAGAGCTGCAGAAAGAAACAAAAGAAGTGCAGAAAGAAGGAACAGAGGTGCAGAAAGAGGCAAGAGGGGTATAGAAAGAGGAAAAAGGGGGGCAGAAAGAAGTGAGAGGTACAGAAAGAAACAAAAGAAGTGCAGAAAGAAGGAACAGAGGTGCAGAAAGAGGCAAGAGGGGTGCAGAAAGAAACAAAAGAAGTGCAGAAAGAAACAAAAGAAGTGCAGAAAGAAGGAACAGAGGTGCAGAAAGAGGCAAGAGGGGTGCAAAAAGAGGGAAGAGGAGTGTGAAAGAGGCATGAGGGGTGTAGAAAGAAGCAAGAGGGGTACAGAAAGAAGCAGGGGAGTTGTAGAAAGAAACAAAAGAAGTACAGAAAGAAGGAACAGAGGTGCAGAAAGAGGCAAGAGGGGTGCAGAAAGAGGGAAGAGGGGTGCAGAAAGAGGCACAAGGGTTGCAGAAAGAAGGGACAGAGGTGCAGAAAGAAGCAAGAGAAGTGCAGAAAGAAGCAACAGAGGTGCTGAAAGAGGGATGAGGGGTGGAGAAAGAGGCAAGAGAAGTGCAGAAAGAAGCAACAGAGATGCAAAAATGGGGAACAGGAGTGGAGAAAGTGGCAAGAGAGGTTCAGAAAAAAGCAAGAGAGGTGCCGTAAAAGACATAAGAAGAGCAGAAAGGAGGAACAGAGGTGCAGAAAGAGGCAAGAGGGATGCAGAAAGAAGCACGAGTGGTGCAGAGAAAGCAAAGAGGTACTGAAAGAAGCAAGAGTAGTGCAGAAAGAAGCAAGAGAGGTACAGAAAGAGGCAAGAGGGGTGCAAAAAGAAGGAAGAGGGGTGCATAAAGAGGCACGAGGGGTGCAGAAAGAAGCAAGAGATGTGCAGAAAGAAACAAAAGAAGTGCAGAAAGAAGGAACAGAGGTGCAGAAAGAGGCAACAGGGGTGAAGAAAGAGGGTAGAGGGTTGGAGAAAGAGGCAAGGGGATGCAGAAAGAAGCAAGACAGCTGCTGAAAGAAACAAAAGAAGTGCAGAAAGAGGGAACAGAGGTGCAGAAAGAGGCAAGAGGGGTGCAGAAAGAGGCAAGTAGAGGTGCGAGAAAGAAACAAAAGAAGTGCAGAAAGAAGGAACAGAGGTGCAGAAAGAGGCAAGAGGGTGCAGAAAGGAACAAAAGAAGTGCAGAAAGAAGCAACAGAGGTGCAGAA
Source organism: Calotriton arnoldi (assembly GCA_963921515.1). NCBI lineage: Eukaryota > Metazoa > Chordata > Amphibia > Caudata > Salamandridae > Calotriton > Calotriton arnoldi. The sequence goes on from CAWUFW010026578.1 coordinate 6,428, forward strand.
AGAGGCAAGAGGAGTGCAGAAATAGGGAAGAGGGATGTAGAAAGAGGCACAAGGGTTGCAGAAAGAAGCAAGAGAGCTGCAGAAAGAAACAAAAGAAGTGCAGAAAGAAGGAACAGAGGTGCAGAAAGAGGCAAGAGGGTGCAGAAATAAGAAGAGGGGGCAGAAAGAGGCAAGAGAAGTGCAGAAAGAAGCAACAGAGGTGCAGAAAGAGGGAAGAGGGGTGGAGAAAGAGGCAAGAGGGTGCAGATAGAAGCAAGAGAGGTGCAGAAAGAAGCAAGAGAAGTACAGAAAGAAGCAACAGAGTTGCAGAAAGAGGCAAGAGGGGTGCAGAAAGAGGGAAGAGGGGTGCAGAAAGAGGCACAGAGGGTGCAGAAAGAAGCAAGAGAGGTGCAGAAAGAAGCAAGAGAGGTGCAGAAAGAAGCAACAGAGGTGCAGAAAGAGGCAAGAGGGTGCAGAAAGAAGCAAGAGAAGTGCAGAAAGAAGCAACAGAGGTGCAGAAAGAGGCAAGAGGGGTGCAGAAAGAGGCAAGAGGGGTGCAGAAAGAAGCACGAGAGGTGCAGAAAAAAGCAAGAGAGGTGCAGAAAGAAGCAAGAGTAGTGCAGAAAGAAGCAACAGAGGTGCAGAAAGAGGCAAGAGGAGTGCAGAAAGAGGAAAGGTGGTGCAGAAAGAGGCACGAGGGGTGCAGAAAGAAGCAAGAGATGTGCAGAAAGAAACAAAAGAAGTGCAGAAAGAAGGAACAGAGGTGCAGAAAGAGGCAACAGGGGTGAAGAAAGAGGGAAGAGGGGTGGAGAAAGAGGCAAGGGGGTGCAGAAAGAAGCAAGAGAGCTGCAGAAAGAAACAAAAGAAGTGCAGAAAGAAGGAACAGAGGTGCAGAAAGAGGCAAGAGGGGTGCAGAAAGAGGCAAGAGGAGGTGCAGAAAGAGGGAAGAGGGGTGCAGAAAGAGGCAAGAGGGGTGCAGAAAGAAGCGAAAGAGGTGCAGAAAGAAGCAAGAGAAGTGCAGAAAGAAGCAACAGAGGTGCAGAAAGAGGCAAGAGGAGTGCAGAAAGAGGGAAGAGGGGTGCAGAAAGAAGCATGAGGGGTGCAGAAAGAAGCAAGAGAGGTGCAGAAAGAAACAAAAGAAGTGCAGAAAGAAGGAACAGAGGTGCAGAAAGAGGCAAGAGGGGTGCAGAAAGAGGGAAGAGGGGTGCAGAAAGAGGCAAGTGGGTACAGAAAGAAGCAAGAGAGCTGAAGAAAGAAACAAAAGAAGTGCAGAAAGAAGGAACAGAGGTGCAGTAAGAGGCAAGAGGGATGCAGAAAGAGGCAAGAGGGGTGCAGAAAGAAGCAAGAGAGGTGCAGAAAGAAACAAAAGAAGTACATAAAGAAGGAACAGAGGTGCAGAAAGAGGCAAGAGAGGTGCAGAAAGAGGGAAGAGGGGTGCAGAAAGAGTGAAGAGGGGTAGAAAAAGAGGCAAAAGGGGTGCAGAAAGAAGCGAGAGTTGCAGACAGAAACAAAAGAAGTGCAGAAAGAAGGAACAGAGGTGCAGAAAGAGGCAAGAGGGTGCAGAAAGGAACAAAAGAAGTGCAGAAAGAAGGAACAGAGGTGCAGAAAGAGGCAACAGGGGTGAAGTAAAGAGGGTAGAGAGGGTGGAGAAAGAGGCAAGGGGATACAGAAAGAAGCAAAAGAAGTGCAGAAAGAGGGAACAGAGGTGCAGAAAGATGGATAAAGGCCGGAGAAATAGGCAAGCGAAGTGCAGAAAGAAGCAACAGAGATGAAAAAAGGGGGAAGAGGGGTGGATAAAGATGCAAGATGGGTGCAGAAAGAAGCAAGAGAGGTGCAGAAAGAAACAAAATAAATACAGAAAGAAGCAACAGAGGTGCAGAAAGAGGCAAGAGGATTGCAGAAAGAGGGAAGAGGGGTGCAGAAAGAGGCACGAGGGGTGCAGAAAGAAGCAAGAGAGGTGCAGAAAGAAGCAAGAGAAGTGCAGAAAGAAGCAACAGAGATGCAGAAAGGGAGAAGTGGGGTAGAGAAAGAGGCAAGAGGGATACAGAAAGAAGTGATAGAGTTGCAGAATTAAACAAAAGAAGTGCAGAATGAAGGAACACAGGTGCAGAAAGAGGCAAGACGGGAGCAGATTGAGGGAAGAGGGGTGCAGAAAGAAGCACGAGTGGTGCAGAAAGAAGCAAGAGAGGTGCAGAAAGAATCAAGAGTAGTGCAGAAAGAAGCAACAGAGGTGCAGAAAGAGGCAAGAGGAGTGCAAAAAGAGGGAAGATGGGTGAGAAAGAGGCACGAGGGGTGCAGAAAGAAACAAGAGATGTGCAGAAAGAAACAAAAGAAGTGCAGAAAGAAGGAACAGAGGTGCAGAAAGAGACAACAGGGGTGAAGAAAGAGGGAAGAGGGGTGGAGAAAGAGGCAAGGGGGTGCAAAAAGAAGATAGAGAGCTGCAGAAAGAAACAAAAGAAGTGCAGAAAGAAGGAACAGAGGTGCAGAAAGAGGCAAGAGGGGTATAGAAAGAGGAAAAAGGGGGGCAGAAAGAAGTGAGAGGTACAGAAAGAAACAAAAGAAGTGCAGAAAGAAGGAACAGAGGTGCAGAAAGAGGCAAGAGGGGTGCAGAAAGAAACAAAAGAAGTGCAGAAAGAAACAAAAGAAGTGCAGAAAGAAGGAACAGAGGTGCAGAAAGAGGCAAGAGGATGCAGAAAGAGGGAAGAGGAGTGTGAAAGAGGCATGAGGGGTGTAGAAAGAAGCAAGAGGGGTGCAGAAAGAAGCAAGGGAGTTGCAGAAAGAAACAAAAGAAGTACAGAAAGAAGGAACAGAGGTGCAGAAAGAGGCAAGAGGGGTGCAGAAAGAGGGAAGAGGGGTGCAGAAAGAGGCACAAGGGTTGCAGAAAGAAGGGACAGAGGTGAAGAAAGAGGCAAGAGAAGTGCAGAAAGAAGCAACAGAGATGCAAAAAGGGGGAACAGGAGTGGAGAAAGTGGCAAGAGAGGTGCAGAAAAATGCAAGAGAGGTGCTGTAAAAGACAAAAGAAGAGGAGAAAGGAGGAACAGAGGTGCAGAAAGAGGCAAGAGGGATGCAGAAAGAAGGACGAGTGGTGCAGAAAAAGCAAAGAGGTACAGAAAGAAGCAAGAGTAGTGCAGAAAGAAGCAAGAGAGGTACAGAAAGAGGCAAGAGGGGTGCAAAAAGAAGTAAGAGGGGTGCATAAAGAGGCACGAGGGGTGCAGAAAGAAGCAAGAGATGTGCAGAAAGAAACAAAAGAAGTGCAGAAAGAAGGAACAGAGGTGCAGAAAGAGGCAACAGGGGTGAAGAAAGAGGGTAGAGGGTTGGAGAAAGAGGCAAGGGGATGCAGAAAGAAGCAAGGCAGCTGCTGAAAGAAACAAAAGAAGTGCAGAAAGAGGGAACAGAGGTGCAGAAAGAGGCAAGAGGGGTGCAGAAAGAGGCAAAAGGGGTGCAGAAAGAAGCGAGAGGTGGAGAAAGAAACAAAAGAAGTACAGAAAGAAGGAACAGAGGTGCAGAAAGAGGCAAGAGGGTGCAGAAAGGAACAAAAGAATTGCAGAAAGAAGCAACAGAGGTGCAGAAAGAGGCAAGAGGAGATGCAAGAAAGAGGGCAAGAGGGGTGCAGAAAGAGGCAAGAGAGGTGCAGAAAGAAGGAACAGAGGTGCAGAAAGAGGGAAGAGGGGTGGAGAAAGAGGCAAGAGGGATGCAGAAAGAAGCAAGAGAGGTGCAGAAAGAAGCAAGAGAAGTGCAGAAAGAAGGAACAGAGGTGCAGAAAGAGGCAAGAGGGGTGCAGAAAGAGGCAAGAGGAGTGCAGAAAGAGGCATGAGGGGTGCAGAAAGAGGCAAGAGGGTGCAGAAAGAAGCAAGAGAGGTGCAGAAAGAAACAAAAGAAGTGCAGAAAGAAGGAACAGAGGTGCAGAAAGAGGCAAGAGGGGTGCAGAAAGAGGCAAGAGGGATGCAGAAAGAAGCACGAGTGGTGCAGAAAGAAGCAAGAGAGGTGCAGAAAGAAGCAAGAGTAGTGCAGAAAGAAGCAACAGAGGTGCAGAAAGAGGCAAGAGGAGTGCAAAAAGAGGGAAGAGGGGTGCAGAAAGAGGCACGAGGGGTGCAGAAAGAAGCAAGAGATGTGCAGAAAGAAACAAAAGAAGTGCAGAAAGAAGGAACAGAGGTGCAGAAAGAGGCAACAGGGGTGAAGAAAGAGGGAAGAGGGTGGAGAAAGAGGCAAGGGGGTGCAGAAAGAAGCAAGAGAGCTGCAGAAAGAAACAAAAGAAGTGCAGAAAGAAGGAACAGAGGTGCAGAAAGAGGCAACAGGGGTCCAGAAAAAGGCAAGAGGTGTACATAAATAAGGAACAAAGGTGCAGAAAGAGGCACAAGGGGTGCAGAAAGAAGCAACAGAGGTGCACAAAGAGGCAAGAGAAGTGCAGAAAGAAGGAACAGAGGTGCAGAAAGAGGCAAGAGGAGTGCAGAAAGAGGGAAGAGGGGTGCAGAAAGAGGCAAGAGGGGTGCAGAAAGAAGCAAGAGAGTGCAGAAAGAAACAAAAGAAGTGCAGAAAGAAGGAACAGAGGTGCAGAAAGAGGCAACAGGGGTGAAGAAAGAGGGAAGAGGGGTGGAGAAAGAGGCAAGAGGGTGCAGAAAGAAGCAAGAGAGCTGCAGAAAGAAACAAAAGAAGTGCAGAAAGAAGGAACAGAGGTGCAGAAAGAGGCAAGAGGGGTGCAGAAAGAGGCAAGAGGGGTGCAGAAAGAAGCAAGAGAGGTACACAAAGAAACAAAAGAAGTGCAGAACGAAGGAACAGAGGTGCAGAAAGAGGCAAGAGGAGTGCAGAAATAGGGAAGAGGGATGTAGAAAGAGGTACGAGGGGTGCAGAAAGAAGCTAGAGAGATGCAGAAAGAAGCAAAAGAAGTGCAGAAAGAAGCAACAGAGATGCAGAAAGAGGCAAGAGGGGTGCAGAAAGAGGGAAGAGGGTGCAGAAAGAAGCAGAGAGTTGCAGAAAGAAGCAACAGAGGTGCAGAAAGAAGGAACAGAGGTGCAGAAAGAGGCAAGAGGGATACAGAAAGAAACAAGAGAGGTGCAGAAAGAAACAAAAGAAGTGCAGAAAGAAGGAACAGAGGTGCAGAAAGAGGCAAGAGGGGTGCAGAAAGAGGGAAGAGGGGTGTGAAAGAGGCATGAGGGATGTAGAAAGAAGCAAGAGAGGTGCAGAATTTAAGCAACAGAGGTGCAGAAAGAAGCAACAGAGGTGCAGAAAGAGGCAAGAGGGGTGCAGAAAGAGGCAAGAGAGGTGCAGAAAGAAACAAAAGAAGTGCAGAAAGAAGGAACAGAGGTGCAGAAAGAGGCAAGAGGGGTGCAGAAAGAGGGAAGAGGGGTGCAGAAAGAAGCATGAGTGGTGCAGAAAGAAGCAAGAGAGGTGCAGAAAGAAGCAAGAGTAGTGCAGAAAGAAGCAACAGAGGTGCAGAAAGAGGCAAGAGGAGTGCAAAAAGAGGGAAGAGGGGTGAGAAAGAGGCACGAGGGGTGCAGAAAGAAGCAAGAGATGTGCAGAAAGAAACAAAAGAAGTGCAGAAAGAAGGAACAGAGGTGCAGAAAGAGGCAACAGGGGTGAAGAAAGAGGGAAGAGGGGTGGAGAAAGAGGCAAGGGGGTGCAGAAAGAAGCAAGAGAGCTGCAGAAAGAAACAAAAGAAGTGCAGAAAGAAGGAACAGAGGTGCAGAAAGAGGCAAGAGGGGTGCAGAAAGAGGCAAGAGGAGTGCAGAAAGAAGCAAGAGAGGTGCAGAAAGAGGGAAGAGGGGTGCAGAAAGAGGCAAGAGGGGTGCAGAAACAAGCAAGAGAAGTGCAGAAAAAAGCAACAGAGGTGCAGAAAGAGGCAAGAGGAGTGCAGAAAGAGGGAAGAGGGATGTAGAAAGAAGCATGAGGGGTGCAGAAAGAAGCAAGAGATGTGCAGAAAGAAACAAAAGAAGTGCAGAAAGAAGGAACAGAGGTGCAGAAAGAGGCAAGAGGGGTGTAGAAAGAGGGAAGAGGGGTGCAGAAAGAGGCACAAGGGTTGCAGAAAGAAGGGACAGAGGTGCAGAAAAGGCAAGAGGGGTACAGAAAGAAGCAAGAGAGGTGCAGAAAGAAGCAAGAGAAGTGCAGAAAGAAGCAACAGAGGTGCAGAAAGAGGCAAGAGGGGTGCAGAAAGAAGCAAGAGAGGTGCAGAAAGAAGCAAGAGAAGTGCAGAAAGAAGCAACAGAGGTGCAGAAAGAGGCAACAGAGGTGAAGAAAGAGGGAAGAGGGGTGGAGAAAAAGGCAAGGGGGTGCAGAAAGAGGGGTGCAGAAAGAGGCACGAGTGGTGCAGAAAGAAGCAAGAGAGGTGCAGAAAGAAACAAAAGAAGTGCAGAAAGAAGGAACAGAGGTGCAGAAAGAGGCAAGAGGGGTGCAGAAAGAGGCAAGAGGGGTGCAGAAAGAAGCAAGAGAGAGTGCAGAAAGAAGCAACAGAGGTGCAGAAAGAGGCAAGAGAGGTGCAGAAAGAGGGAAGAGGGGTGCAGAAAGAGGCAAGAGGGGTGCAGAAAGAAGCAAGAGAGGTGCAGAAAGAAACAAAAGAAGTGCAGAAAGAGGGAACAGGGGTGCAGAAAGAGGCAAGAGGGGTGCAGAAAGAAGCAAGAGAGGTGCAGAAAGAAGCAAGAGAAGTGCAGAAAGAAGCAACAGAGGTGCAGAAAGAGGCAAGAGGAGTGCAGAAAGAGGGAAGAGGGGTGCAGAAAGAGGCAAGAGGGTGCAGAAAGAAGCAAGAGAGGTGCAGAAAGAAGCAAGAGAAGTGCAGAAAGAAGCAACAGAGATGCAGAAAGAGGGAAGAGGGGTGGAGAAAGAGGCAAGAGGGATGCAGAAAGAAGCAAGAGAGGTGCAGAAAGAAGCAAGAGAAGTGCAGAAAGAAGCAACAGAGGTGCAGAAAGAGGGATGAGGGGTGGAGAAAGAGGCAAGGAAGTGCAGAAAGAAGCAACAGAGATGAAAAAGGGGAAGAGGGGTGGAGAAAGAGGCAAGAGGGTGCAGAAAGAAGCAAGAGAGGTGCAGAAAGAAACAAAAGAAGTGCAGAAAGAAGCAACAGAGGTGCAGAAAGAGGCAAGAGGGTGCAGAAAGAGGGAAGAGGGGTGCAGAAAGAGGCAAGAGGGGTGCAGAAAGAAGCAAGAGAGGTGCAGAAAGAAGCAACAGAGGTGCAGAAAGAGGAACAGAGGTGCAGAAAGAGGCAAGAGGGGTGCAGAAAGAAGCAAGAGAGGTGCAGAAAGAAGCAAGAGAGGTGCAGAAAGAAGCAAGAGAAGTGCAGAAAGAAGCAACAGAGGTGCAGAAAGAGGCAAGAGGAGTGCAGAAAGAGGGAAGAGGGGTGCAGAAAGAGGCACGAGGGGTGCAGAAAGAAGCAAGAGAGGTGCAGAAAGAAACAAAAGAAGTGCAGAAAGAAGGAACAGAGGTGCAGAAAGAGGCAAGAGGGGTGCAGAAAGAGGGAAGAGGAGTGGAGAAAGAGGCAAGGGGGTGCAGAAAGAAGCAAGAGAGCTGTAGAAAGAAACAAAAGAAGTGCAGAAAGAAGGAACAGAGGTGCAGAAAGAGGGATGAGGGGTGGAGAAAGAGGCAAGAGAAGTGCAGAAAGAAGCAACAGAGATGCAAAAAGGGGGAACAGGAGTGGAGAAAGTGGCAAGAGGGTGCAGAAAGAAGCAAGAGAGGTGCAGAAAGAAACAAAAGAAGTGCAGAAAGAAGGAACAGAGGTGCAAAAAGAGGCAAGAGGGGTGCAGAAAGACGGAAGATGGGTTCAGAAAGAAGCATGAGTGGTGCAGAAAGAAGCAAGAGAGTTGCAGAAAGAAGCAAGAGTAGTGCGGAAAGAAGCAACAGAGGTGCAGAAAGAGGCAAGAGGGGTGCAGAAAGAGGGAAGAGGGGTGCAGAAAGAAGCAGAGTGGTGTAGAAAGAAGCAAGAGAGGTGCAGAAAGAAACAAAAGAAGTGCAGAAAGAAGGAACAGAGGTGCAGAAAGAGGCAACAGGGATGAAGAAAGAGGGAAGAGGTGTGGAGAAAGAGGTAAGAAGGTGCAGAAAGAAGCAAGAGAGCTGCAGAAAGAAACAAAAGAAGTGCAGAAAGAAGGAACAGAGGTGCAGAAAGAGGCAAGAGGGGTGCAGAAAGAGGCAAGAGGGGTGCAGAAACAAGCAAGTGAGGTGCAGAAAGAGGCAAGAGGGGTGCAGAAAGAAGCAAGAGAGGTGCAGAAAGAAGCAAGAGAAGTGCAGAAAGAAGCAACAGAGGTGCAGAAAGAGGCAAGAGGGGTGCAGAAAGAGGGAAGAGGGGTGCAGAAAGAGGCATGAGGGGTGTAGAAAGAAGCAAGAGAGGTGCAGAAAGAAAAAAGAAATGCAGAAAGAAGCAACAGAGGTGCAGATAGAGGCAAGAGGAGTGCAGAAAGAGGGAAGAGGGGTGCAGAAAGAGGCAAGAGGGTGCAGAAAGAAGCAAGAGAGGTGCAGAAAGAAGCAAGAGAGGTGCAGAAAGAAGCAAGAGAGGTGCAGAAAGAGGCAAGAGGAGTGCAGAAAGAGGGAAGAGGGGTGCGTAAAGAGGCACGAGGGCTGCAGAAAGAAGCAAGAGAGGTGCAGAAAGAAACAAAAGAAGTGCAGAAAGAAGGAACAGAGGTGCAGAAAGAGGCAAGAGGGGTGCAGAAAGAGGGAAGAGGGGTGCAGAAAGAGGCAAGGGTGCAGAAAGAGAGGTGCAGAAAGAAGCAAGAGAGGTGCAGAAAGAAGCAAGAGAGGTGCAGAAAGAAGCAAAAGAGGTGCAGAAAGAGGGAACAGAGGTGCAGAAAGAGGCAAGAGGGGTGCAGAAAGAAGCAAGAGAGGTGCAGAAAGAAGCAAGAGAAGTGCAGAAAGAAGCAACAGAGGTGCAGAAAGAGGCAAGAGGGGTGCAGAAAGAGGGAAGAGGGGTGCAGAAAGAGGCACGAGGGTGCAGAAAGAAGCAAGAGAGGTGCAGAAAGAAGCAAAAGAGGTGCAGAAAGAGGGAAGAGGGGTGGAGAAAGAGGCAAGAGGGATGCAGAAAGAAGCAAGAGAGGTGCAGAAAGAAACAAAAGAAGTGCAGAAAGAAGCAACAGAGGTGCAGAAAGAGGCAAGAGGAGTGCAGAAAGAGGGAAGAGGGGTGCAGAAAGAGGCAAGAGGGGTGCAGAAAGAAGCAAGAGAGGTGCAGAAAGAAGCAAGAGAGGTGCAGAAAGAAGCAACAGAGGTGCAGAAAGAGGGAAGAGGGGTGCAGAAAGAGGCAAGAGGGATGCAGAAAGAAGCAAGAGAGGTGCAGAAAGAAGCAAGAGAAGTGCAGAAAGAAGCAACAGAGGTGCAGAAAGAGGCAAGAGAGGTGCAGAAAGAGGCAAGAGAGGTGCAGAAAGAGGCAAGAGGGGTGCAGAAAGAGGCAAGAGGGGTGCAGAAAGAAGCAAGAGAGGTGCAGAAAGAAACAAAAGAAGTGCAGAAAGAAGGAACAGAGGTGCAGAAAGAGGCAAGAGGGGTGCAGAAAGAGGGAAGAGGGGTGCAGAAAGAAGCACGAGAGGTGCAGAAAGAAGCAAGAGAGGTGCAGAAAGAAGCAAGAGAAGTGCAGAAAGAAGCAACAGAGCAGCAGAAAGAGGCAAGAGGGGTGCAGAAAGAGGCAAGAGGGGTGCAGAAAGAAGCAAGAGAGGTCAGAAAGAAGCAAGAGAAGTGCAGAACAAAGCAACAGAGGTGCAGAAGTAGGCAAGGGGTGCAGAAAGAGGAAAGAGGGGTGGAGAAAGAGGCACAAGGGGTGCAGAAAGAAGCAAGAGAGGTGCAGAAAGAAACAAAAGAAGTGCAGAAAGAAGGAACAGAGGTGCAGAAAGAGGCAAGAGGGGTGCAGAAAGAGGGAAGAGGGGTGCAGAAAGAGGCAAGAGGGTGCAGAAAGAAGCAAGAGAGGTGCAGAAAGAAACAAAAGAAGTGCAGAAAGAAGGAACAGAGGTGCAGAAAGAGGCAAGAGGGGTGCAGAAAGAGGCAAGAGGGGTGCAGAAAGAAGCAAGAGAGGTGCAGAAAGAAGCAACAGAGGTGCAGAAAGAAGTAACAGAGGTGCAGAAAGAAGCAAGAGAGGTGCAGAAAGAAACAAGAGAAGTGCAGAAAGAAGCAACAGAGGTGCAGAAAGAGGCAAGAGGGGTGCAGAAAGAGGGAAGAGGGGTGCAGAAAGAGGCAAGAGGGGTGCAGAAAGAAGCAAGAGAGGTGCAGAAAGAAGCAAGAGAAGTGCAGAAAGAAGCAACAGAGGTGCAGAAAGAGGGAACAGGGGTGGTGAAAGAGGCACGAGGGGTGCAGAAAGAAGCAAGAGAGGTGCAGAAAGAAGTATGAGAAGTGCAGAAAGAAGTAACAGAGGTGCAGAAAGAGGGATGAGGGGTGGAGAAAGAAGTGAGAGAAGTGCAGAAAGAAGAAAAAGAGATGCAGAAAGGGGGAAGAGGGGTGGAGAAAGAGGCAAGAGGGGTGCAGAAAGAAGCAAGAGAGGTGCAGAAAGAAACAAAAGAAGTGCAGAAAGAAGGAACAGAGGTGCAGAAAGAGGCAAGAGGGGTGCAGAAAGAGGGAAGAGGGGTGCAGAAAGAAGCACGAGGGGTGCAGAAAGAAGCAAGAGAGGTGCAAAAAGAAGCAAGAGAAGTGCAGAAAGAAGCAACAGGGATGCAGAAAGAGGGAAGTGGGGTGGAGAGAGAGAGGCAAGAGAGATACGGAAAGAAGCAAGAGAGGTGCAGAAAGAAACAAAAGAAGTGCAGAAAGAAGGAACAGAGGTGCGGAAAGAGGCAAGAGGGGTACAGAAAGAGGGAAGAGGGGTGCGAAAAGAGGCACAAGGGGTGCAGAAAGAAGCAAGAGAGGTGCAGAAAGAAGCAAGAGAAGTGCAGAACGAAGCAACAGAGATGCAGAAAGGGAGAAATAAGGGTGGAGAAAGAGGCAAGAGGGGTGCAGAAAGAAGCAAGAGAGGTGCAGAAAAAAACAAAAAAGAAGTGCAGAAAGAAGGAACAGAGGTGCAGAAAGAGGCAAGAGGGGTGCAAAAGAGGGAAGAGGGGTGCAGAAAGAGGCACGAGTGGTGCAGAAAGAAGCAAGAGAGGTGCAGAAAGAAGCAAGAGCAGTGCAGAAAGAAGCAACAGAGGTGCAGAAAGAGGCAAGAGGGGTGCAGAAAGAGGGAAGAGGGGTGCAGAAAGAGGCAAGAGGGTTGCAGAAAGAAGCAAGAGAGGTGCAGAAAGAAACAAAAGAAGTGCAGAAAGAAGGAACAGAGGTGCAGAAAGAGGCAAGAGGGGTGCAGAAAGAGGGAAGAGGGGTGCAGAAAGAGGCACAAGGGGTGCAGAAAGAAGCAAGAGAGGTGCAGAAAGAAGCAAAAGAAGTGCAGAAAGAAGCAACAGAGGTGCAGAAAGAGGCAAGAGGGGTGCAGAAAGAGGGAAGAGGGGTGCAGAAAGAGGCAAGAGAGGTGCAGAAAGAAGCAACAGAGATGCAGAAAGAGGGAAGAGGGGTGGAGAAAGAGGCAAGAGGGGTGCAGAAAGAAGCAAGAGAGGTGCAGAAAGAAACAAAAGAAGTGCAGAAAGAAGGAACAGAGGTGCAGAAAGAGGCAAGAGGGGTGCAGAAAGAGGGAAGAGGGGTGCAGAAAGAGGCACGAGGGGTGCAGAAAGAAGCAAGAGAGGTGCAGAAAGAAGCAAGAGAAGTGCAGAAAGAAGCAACAGAGGTGCAGAAAGAGGGATAGGGGTGGAGAAAGAGGCAAGAGGAGTGCAGAAAGAGGCAAGAGAGGTGCAGAAAGAAGCAAGAGGGGTGCAGAAAGAAGCAAGAGAGGTGCAGAAAGAAACAAAAGAAGTGCAGAAAGAAGGAACAGAGGTGCAGAAAGAGGCAAGAGGGGTGCAGAAAGAGGGAAGAGGGGTGCAGAAAGAGGCACGAGGGGTGCAGAAAGAAGCAAGAGAGGTGCAGAAAGAAGCAAGAGAAGTGCAGAAAGAAGCAACAGAGGTGCAGAAAGAGGCAAGAGGGTGCAGAAAGAGGGAAGAGGGTAGAGAAAGAGGCAAGAGGGTGCAGAAAGAAGCAAGAGAGGTGCAGAAAGAAACAAAAGAAGTGCAGAAAGAAGGAACAGAGGTGCAGAAAGAGGCAAGAGGGGTGCAGAAAGAGGGAAGAGGGGTGCAGAAAGAGGCAAGAGGGTGCAGAAAGAAGCAAGAGAGGTGCAAAAAGAGGCAAGAGAACTACAGAAAGAGGCAAGAGAGGTGCAGAAAGAGGGAAGAGGGGTGCAGAAAGAGGCAAGAGGGGTGCAGAAAGAAGCAAGAGAGGTGCAGAAAGAAACAAAAGAAGTGCAGAAAGAACCAAAAGAGGTGCAGAAAGAGGCAAGAGGGGTGCAGAAAGAGGGAAGAGGGGTGCAGAAGCAGGCAAGAGGGTGCATAAAGGAGCAAGAGAGGTACAGAAAGAAACAAAAGAAGTGCAGAAAGAAGGAACCGAGGTGCAGAAAGAGGCAAGAGGGGTGCAGAAAGAGGGAAGAGGGGTGCAGAAAGAGGCAAGAGGGGTGCAGAAAGAAACAAAAGAAGTGCAGAAAGAAGCAACAGAGGTGCAGAAAGAGGCAAGAGGAGTGCAGAAAGAGGGAAGAGGGGTGCAGAAAGAGGCACGAGGGGTGCAGAAAGAAGCAAGAGAGGTGCAGAAAGAAGCAAGAGAAGTGCATAAAAAAGCAACAGAGATGCAGAAAGGGGGAAGTGGTGTGGAGAAAGAGGCAAGAGGGATACAGAAAGAAACAAGAGAGGTGCAGAAAGAAACAAAAGAAGTGCAGAAAGAAGGAACAGAGGTGCAGAAAGAGGCAAGAGGGGTGCAGAAAGAGGGAAGAGGGGTGTGAAAGAGGCACGAGGGGTATAGAAAGAAGCAAGAGGGGTACAGAAAGAAGCAAGAGAGTTGCAGAAAGAAACAAAAGAAGTATAGAAAGAAGGAACAGAGTTGCAGAAAGAGACAAGAGGGGTGCAGAAAGAGGGAAGAGGGGTGCAGAAAGAGGCACAAGGGTTGCAGAAAGAAGGGACAGAGGTGCAGAAAAAAGCAAGAGAAGTGCAAAAAGAAGCAACAGAGGTGCAGAAAGAGGGATGAGGGGTGGAGAAAGAGGCAAGAGAAGTACAGAAAGAAGCAACAGAGATGCAAAAAGGGGGAACAGGGTTGGAGAAAGTGGCAAGAGAGGTGCAGAAAAAAAACAAAAGAAGAGCAGAAAGAAGGAACAGAGGTGCAGAAAGAGGCAAGAGGGGTGCAGAAAGAGGGAAGATTGGTACAGAAAGAAGCACGAGTGGTGCAGAAAGAAGCAAAGACGTGAAGAAAGAAGCAAGAGTATTCCAGAAAGAAGCAACAGAGGAGTAGAAAGAGGCAAGAGGGGTGCAAAAAGAGGGAAGAGGGGTGCAGAAAGAGGCACAAGGGGTGCAGAAAGAAGCAAGAGATGTGCAGAAAGAAACAAAAGAAGTGCAGAAAGAAGGAACAGAGGTGCAGAAAGAGGCAACAGGGGTGAAGAAAGAGGGAAGAAGGGTGGAGAAAGAGGCAAGGGGGTGCAGAAAGAAGCAAGAAGCTGCAGAAAGAAACAAAAGAAGTGCAGAAAGAAGGAACAGAGGTGCAGAAAGAGGCAAGAGGTGTGCAGAAAGAGGCAAAACGGGTACAGAAAGAAGCAAGAGGTTCAGAAAGAAACAAAAGAAGTGCAGAAAGAAGGAACAGAGGTGCAGAAAGAGGCAAGAGGGGTGCAGAAAGAGGGAAGAGGGGTGCAGAAAGAGGCACAAGGGTTGCAGAAAGAAGGGACAGAGGTGCAGAAAGAAGCAAGAGAAGTGCAGAAAGAAGCAACAGAGGTGCAGAAAGAGGGATGAGGGGTGGAGAAAGAGGCAAGAGAAGTGCAGAAAGAAGCAACAGAGATGCAGAAAGGGGGAAGAGGGGTGGAGAAAGAGGCAAGAGGGGTGCAGAAAGAAGCAAGAGAGGTGCAGAAAGAAACAAAAGAAGTGCAGAAAGAAGGAACAGAGGTGCAGAAAGAGGCAAGAGGAGTGCAGAAAGAGGGAAGAGGGGTGCAGAAAGAGGCACAAGGGGTGCAGAAAGAAGCAAGAGAGGTGCAGAAAGAAGCAAGAGAAGTGCAGAAAGAAGCAACAGAGATGCAGAAAGAGGGAAGTGGGGTGGAGAAAGAGGCAAGAGGGATACAGAAAGAAGCAAGAGAGGTGCAGAAAGAAACAAAAGAAGTGCAGAAAGAAGGAACAGAGGTGCAGAAAGAGGCAAGAGGAGTGCAGAAAGAGGGAAGAGGGGTGCAGAAAGAGGCACAAGGGGTGCAGAAAGAAGCAAGACAGGTGTAGAAAGAAGCAAGAGAAGTGCATATAGAAGCAACAGAGATGCAGAAAGGGGAAGTGGGTGGAGAAAGAGGCAAGAGGGATACAGAAAGAAACAAGAGAGGTGCAAAAAGAAACAAAAGAAGTGCAGAAAGAAGGAACAGAGGTGCAGAAAGAGGCAAGAGGGGTGCAGAAAGAGGGAAGAGGGGTGCAGAAAGAGGCACAAGGGGTGCAGAAAGAAGCAAGAGAGGTGCAGAAAGAAGCAAGAGAAGTGCAGAAAGAAGCAACAGAGGTGCAGAAAGAGGGAAGAGGGGTGCAGAAAGAGGCAAGAGAAGTGCAGAAAGAAGCAACAGAGATGCAGAAAGGGGGAAGAGGGGTGGAGAAAGAGGCAAGAGGGGTGCAGAAAGAAGCAAGAGAGGTGCAGAAAGAAACAAAAGAAGAGCAGAAAGAAGGAACAGAGGTGCAGAAAGAGGCAAGAGGGGTGCAGAAAGAGGGAAGAGGGGTGCAGAAAGAAGCACGAGGGGTGCAGAAAGAAGCAAGAGAGGTGCAGAAAGAAGCAAGAGAAGTGCAGAAAGAAGCAACAGAGGTGCAGAAAGAGGCAAGAGGGGTGCAGAAAGAGGCAAAAGGGGTGCAGAAAGAAGCAAGAGGTGCAGAAAGAGGCAAGAGGAGTGCAGAAAGAAGGAACAGAGGTGCAGAAAGAGGCAAGAGGAGTGCAGAAAGAAACAAAAGAAGTGCAGAAAGAAGGAACAGAGGTGCAGAAAGAGGCAAGAGGGGTGCAGAAAGAGGGAAGAGGGGTGCAGAAAGAGGCACAAGGGGTGCAGAAAGAAGCAAGAGAGGTGCAGAAAGAAGCAAGAGAAGTGCAGAAAGAAGCAACAGAGGTGCAGAAAGAGGGAAGAGGGGTGGAGAAAGAGGCAAGAGGGGTACAGAAAGAAGCAAGAGAGGTGCAGAAAGAAACAAAAGAAGTGCAGAAAGAAGGAACAGAGGTGCAGAAAGAGGCAAGAGGAGTGAAGAAAGAGGGAAGAGGGGTGCAGAAAGAGGCACAAGGGGTGCAGAAAGAAGGAAGAGAGGTGCAGAAAGAAGCAAGAGAAGTGCAGAAAGAAGCAACAGAGGTACAGAAAGTGGGAAGAGGGGTAGAGAAATGGGCAAGAGGAGTGCAGAAAGAAGCAAGAGAGGTGCAGAAAGAGGCAAGAGGGGTACAGAAAGAGGCAACATAGGTGCAGAACGAGGCAAGAGAGATGCAGAAAGAAACAAAAGAAGTGCAGAAAGAAGCAACAGAGGTGCAGAAAGAGGCAAGAGAGTGCAGAAAGGGGAAGTGGGGTGGAGAAAGAGGCAAGAGGGATACAGAAAGAAGCAAGAGAGTTGCAGAAAGAAACAAAAGAAGTGCAGAAAGAAGGAACAGAGGTGTAGAAAGAGGCAAAAGGGGAGCAGAAAGAGGGAAGAGGGGTGCAGAAAGAGGCACAAGGGTTGCAGAAAGAAGGGACAGAGGCGCAGAAAGAAGCAAGAGAAGTGCAGAAAGAAGCAACAGAGGTGCAGAAAGAGGGATGAGGGGTGGAGAAAGAGGCAAGAGAAGTCCAGAAAGAAGCACCAGAGATGCAAAAAGGGGGAATAGGGGTGGAGAAAGTGGCAATAGGGGTGCAGAAAGAAGCAAGAGAGGTGCAGAAAGAAACAATAGAAGAGCAGAAAGAAGGAACAGAGGAGCAGATAGAGGCAAGAGGAGTGCAGAAAGATGGAAGAGGGGTGCAGAAAGAGGCATGAGGGGTGCAGAAAGAAGCAAGAGAGGTGCAGAAAGAAGCAAGAGAAGTGCATAAAAAAGCAACAGAGATACAGAAAGGGGGAAGTGGTGTGGAGAAAGAGGCATGAGGGATACAGAAAGAAACAAGAGAGGTGCAGAAAGAAACAAAAGAAGTGCAGAAAAAAGGAACAGAGGTGCAGAAAGAGACAAGAGGGGTGCAGAAAGAGGGAATAGGGATGTGAAAGAGGCACGAGGGGTGTAGAAAGAAGCAAGAGGGGTGCAGAAAGAAGCAAGAGAGTTGCAGAAAGAAACAAAAGAAGTATAGAAAGAAGGAACAGAGTTGCAGAAAGAGACAAGAGGGGTGCAGAAAGAGGGAAGAGGGATGTGAAAGAGGCACGAGGGGTGTAGAAAAAAGCAAGAGGGGTGCAGAAAGAAGCAAGAGAGTTGCAGAAAGTAACAAAAGAAGTACAGAAAGAAGCAACAGAGATGCAAAAAGGGGGAACAGGGTTGGAGAAAGTGGCAAGAGAGGTGCAGAAAAAAACCAAAAGAAGAGCAGAAAGAAGGAACAGAGGTGCAGAAAGAGGCAAGAGGGGTGCAGAAAAAGGGAAGAGGGGTGCAGAAAGAAGCACGAGTGGTGTAGAAAGAAGCAAGAGAGGTGCAGAAAGAAGCAAGAGTAGTGCAGAAAGAAGCAACAGAGGTGCAGAAAGAGGCAAGAGGGGTGCAGAAAGAAACAAAAGAAATGCAGAAAGAAGCAACAGAGGTGCAGATAGAGGCAAGAGGAGTGCAGAAAGAGGGAAGAGGGGTGCAGAAAGAGGCATGAGGGGTGCAGAAAGAAGCAAGAGAGGTACAGAAAGAAGCAAGAGAAGTGCATAAAAAAGGAACAGCGATGCAGAAAGGGGGAAGTGGTGTGGAGAAAGAGGCAAGAGGGATACAGAAAGAAACAAGAGAGGTGCAGAACGAAACAAAAGAAGTGCAGAAAGAAGGAACAGAGGTGCAGAAAGAGGCAATAGGGGTGCAGAAAGAGGGAAGAGGGGTGTGAAAGAGGCACAAGGGATATAGAAAGAAGCAAGAGGGGTGCAGAAAGAAGCAAGAGAGTTGCAGAAAGAAACAAAAGAAGTATAGAACGAAGGAACAGAGTTGCAGAAAGAGACAAGAGGGGTGCAAAAAGAGGGACGAGGGGTGCAGAAAGAGGCACAAGGGTTGCAGAAAGAAGGGACAGAGGTGCAGAAAAAAGCAAGAGAAGTGCAGAAAGAAGCAAGAGAGGTGCAAAAAGGGGGAACAGGGTTGGAGAAAGTGGCAAGAGAGGTGTAGAAAAAAAACAAATTAAGAGCAAAAAGAAGGAACAGAGGTGCAGAGAGAGGCAAGAGGGGTGCGGAAAGAGGGAAGAGGGGTGCAGAAAGAGGCACAAGGGGTGCAGAAAGAAGCAAGAGACGTGCAGAAAGAAGCAAGAGGAGTGCAGAAAGAAGCAACAGAGGTGCAGAAAGAGGCAAGAGGGGTGCGGAAAGAGGGAAGAGGGGTGCAGAAAGAGGCACAAGGGGTGCAGAAAGAAGCAAGAGAGGTGCAGAAAGAAACAAAAGAAGTGCAGAAAGAAGGAACAGAGGTGCAGAAAGAGGCAACAGGGGTGAAGAAAGAGGGAAGAGGGGTGGAGAAAGAGGCAAGAGGGGTGCAGAAAGAAGCAAGAGAGGTGCAGAAAGAAACAAAAGAAGTGCAGAAAGAAGGAACAGAGGTGCAGAAAGAGGCAAGAGGTGTGCAGAAAGAGGCAAGAGGGGTGCAGAAAGAAGCACAGAGGTGCAGAAAGAAGCAAGAGAGGTGCAGAAAGAAGGAACAGAGGTGCAGAAAGAGGCAACAGAGGTGCAGAAAGAGGCAAGAGAGGTGCAGAAAGAAGCAAGAGAGGTGCAGAAAGAGGCAAGAGAGGTGCAGAAAGAAGCAAGAGAGGTGCAGAAAGAAGCAAGAGAGGTGCAGAAAGAAGCAACAGAGGATGCAGAAAGAGGGAAGAGGGGTGCAGAAAGAGGCAAGAGGGATGCAGAAAGAAGCAAGAGAGGTGCAGAAAGAAGCAAGAGAAGTGCAGAAAGAAGCAACAGAGGTGCAGAAAGAGGGATGAGGAGTGGAAAAAGAGGCAAGAGAAGTGCAGAAAGAAGCAACAGAGATGCAAAGAGGGGGAAGAGGGGTGGAGAAAGAGGCAAGAGGGGTACAGAAAGAAGCAAGAGAGGTGCAGAAAGAAACAAAAGAAGTGCAGAAAGAAGGAACAGAGATGCAGAAAGAGGGAAGAGGGGTGGAGAAAGAGGCAAGAGGGGAGCAGAAAGAAGCAAGAGAGGTGCAGAAAGAAACAAAAGAAGTGCAGAAAGAAGGAACAGAGGTGCAGAAAGAGGCAAAAGGGGTGCAGAAAGAGGGAAGAGGGGTGCAGAAAGAGGCACAAGGGTTGCAGAAAGAAGGGACAGAGGTGCAGAAAGAAGCAAGAGAAGTGCAGAAAGAAGCAACAGAGGTGCAGAAAGAGGGATGAGGGGTGGAGAAAGAGGCAAGAGAAGTCCAGAAAGAAGCAACAGAGATGCAAAAAGGGGGAATAGGGGTGGAGAAAGTGGCAATAGGGGTGCAAAAAGAAGCAAGAGAGGTGCAGAAAGAAACAAAAGAAGAGCAGAAAGAAGGAACAGAGGTACAGAAAGAGGCAAGAGGGGTGCAGAAAAATGGAAGAGGGGTGCAAAAAGAAGCACGAGTGGTGCAGAAAGAAGCAAGAGAGGTGCAGAAAGAAACAAAAGAAGTGCAGAACGAAGGAACAGAGGTGCAGAAAGAAGCAAGAGGGGTTCCGAACGTAGCAAGAGGGGTGCAGAGAGAAGCAAGAGAGGTGCAGAAAGAAGCAAAAGAAGTGCAGAAAGAAGGAACAGAGGTGCAGAAAGAGGCAAGAGAGGTGCAAAAAGAAACAAAAGAAGTGCAGAAAGAAGCAACAGAGGTGCAGAAAGAGGCAAGAGGAGTGCAGAAAGAGGGAAGAGGGGTGCAGAAAGAGGCACAAGGGGTGCAGAAAGAAGCAAGAGAGGTGTAGAAAGAAGCAAGAGAAGTGTATAAAGAAGTAACAGAGATGCAGAAAGGGGAAGTGGGGTGGAGAAAGAGGCAAGAGGGATACAGAAAGAAGCAAGAGAGTTGCAGAAAGAAACAAAAGAAGTGCAGAAAGAAGGAACAGAGGTGCAGAAAGAGGCAAGAGGGGTGCAGAAAGAGGGCAAGAGAGGTGCAGAAAGAAGCAAGAGAGGTGCAGAAAGAAGCAAGAGAGGTGCAGAAAGAGGCAAGAGGGGTGCAGAAAGAAGCAAGAGAGGTGCAGAAAGAAACAAAAGAAGTGCAGAAAGAAGCAACAGAGGTGCAGAAAGAGGCAAGAGGGGTGCAGAAAGAGGCACAGAGGGTGCAGAAAGAAGCAAGAGAGGTGCAGAAAGAAGCAAGAGAAGTGCAGAAAGAAGCAACAGAGGTGCAGAAAGAGGCAAGAGGGGTGCAGAAAGAGGGAAGAGGGGTGCAGAAAGAAGCAAGAGAGGTGCAGAAAGAAACAAAAGAAGTGCAGAAAGAAGGAACAGAGGTGCAGAAAGAGGCAAGAGGGGTGCAGAAAGAGGGAAGAGGGGTGGAGAAAGAGGCACGAGGGGTGCAGAAAGAAGCAAGAGAGGTGCAGAAAGAAACAAGAGAAGTGCAGAAAGAAGGAACAGAGGTGCAGAAAGAGGCAAGAGGGGTGAAGAAAGAGGGAAGAGGGGTGCAGAAAGAAGCAAGAGAGGTGCAGAAAGAAACAAAAGAAGTGCAGAAAGAAGGAACAGAGGTGCAGAAAGAGGCAAGAGGGGTGCAGAAAGAGGCAAGAGGGGTGCAGAAAGAGGCAAGAGAGGTGCAGAAAGAGCAAGAGAGGTGCAGAAAGAAGCAAGAGAGGTGCAGAAAGAGGCAAGAGAGGTGCAGAAAGAGGGAAGTGAGGTGCAGAAAGAGGCAAGAGAGGTGCAGAAGGAAGCAAGGGAGGTGCAGAAAGCAGCAACAGAGGTGCAGAAAGAGGCAAGAGTGGCTTGCACACCATTAGTACCAATTTAACACCCACATTTAGCAATAAGTAACAGGTGACCATTCTAGGTTTGCAAAGGACCTTCCACTACACTGTAACACTTGTCGCTGCATTTTTGGTAATGTTTGACCTAGAAACAAGGCTTTTTTTGTTCAAATCTGCAGGTGATGGATTATGTGGCTAATGCGGAAAATGTATAATTATGCGAAAGTCGGTGCAGCCAAACAGATTAATAATTCCAGTGGCCCTGCTCATACCTCTGATTAGGTCCATAAGTGCTCCTCAGTGATTCATTCTTTGTTTTGTCTCATTGAGTTCATAGTTTAGCTTCTATGGAAACGAAGAAGACTAAACCTGAGATTACCACTTCACAACACAGACTACCATACCATATAATTACTCTCCATAACACATAATCCCACTCTACATAATTCCTATACACTAAATACCACATACTTTCTATACACATAATTTCACTGCACAACATACCACATAATTCCACTACATACAACGTACATCCACTCCACTCCAAAAAACCTTAGTAAAAAAACTTTTACATTTACAATGTCAATAGCTCTAACTCTCTTAAATTCGAAACCTATTACATTGTAAATGCTTCTTTAACTAGTAGTCGCGTTTGCTGAGTGATGGAGAAAGGGTGCTGGGCCTCCGACCAGCGCTCAGGAATTCCGCTGCGTAGGACTTACAGGTGGTACCAGGAGGGCTTCTTGGCCCCCAAAGTCCCTCAGGAGTAAAGTGGACTTTATCCCCCAACCCGTAGTGTTCCAGGAGGCGCGTTTGCAGAGTGGTGGAGAAAGGGGGGCATGACCCCGAAGACCTCTTAGCAATCCCACTGTGTGGGACTTACTGGAGGTAACAGGAAGGGTAGTCGGCCCCCAAGGACATCTTTGGGGGCCAACTACCCCTCCTATTACCTCCAGTAAGTCCCACACAGCAGGATTGCTAAGTTCTCATTGCAGGCCACACCCCCTTTTCCCACCACTCTGGAAACGCGCCTCCTGGCACGCTCTTCGATGGGGATTGAAGTCCCCTTTGCTTGTGGGGGTCCTTAGGGGCCAACTAGCCAACCTGATACCTCCAGTAAGCCCCAGATAGTGGGATTGTAGAGAGGTGGACACATGCCACGCCCCCTTTGTCAACCACTCTGTAAATGCGCCTCCTGGCCTGTTCTTGGTTGGGGGATGAAGTCCCCTTGCCTCCTGAGGGTCCCTGGGGGCCAACTAGCCCTCCTGTTATCTCTAGTAAGCCCCACACAGCTGGATTGCTGAGAGTGGTCCGAGGCCATGCCCCCTTTTTACACCACTCTGCAAACGCGCCTCCTGGCGCACTGCTGCTCAGGGGATGAAGTCCACTTTAGTCCTGGGGTCCTCAGGACATAAGAGGACCTCATCACCCCACCAGCAATGCGCCAAGAGCTGCGTTTGCAGAGTGGTGTAAAAAGGGGCGTGGCCTCGGACCACCTCTCAGCAATCCCACTGTGTGGGGCTGACTGGAGGTACCTGGTGGGCTAGTTGGCCCCTAAGGACCCTTAGGATACAAGGGGACTTAATCCCCCAATCCAGAACGCGTTTGCACAGTGGTGCAGGGAGGGGGCAGGGCCTGCGGGAGATGCCGGCTTTTGCTATTTTTTAATTATTGTTAGAAGGGGGGCTGTGTGGCCTCCTTTCTCTTAATATTTTCTGGGCCCTGGGAACCCCATCCCCCTTGGTCTGACCCATTTATTATTATTTTTTTAACGGGAAGGGGGCCTGATTTCGGCCCTGGGGACCTCAACCCCCGGGGCCTGGCCTCGTTTTATATATTTTTTTTATTACGGGAGGGGGCTGCGTGGCCCCCCTTCCCTGGGCCACTTCTGGCCCCAAGGACCCCATCCCCCAGGCCTGGTCAGCATTTATTTATTTTTTTAATTTTAGAGGGGGACCGCGTGGTTCCCCTCTTGAGGCCAATTATGGCCCCCGGGACCCCATCCCCCGGCGCCGGCCTTCCGTTTAAAAAAAAATAATAATAATTAAAGGGGAGGGGGCCGAGTGGCTCCCCTCCCGGGCCACTTTTTGACCCGGGGACACCATCCCCCGGGGCCGGCCCTCATGTTGGGGACCGCTGGGGGAGCCCCAATGCCCCTGTGGTCCCTGCTGGCTCCCCACCTCCTGCAGGAGTCGGCATTGCTTTTGGACAAGGGGAGCTGCTGACATGCTGCTCCCCTTGTCCAAAAGCAATATGCTTTGCTTCATGGAAGCGAGAGCAGGTTTCCTGATCTCGCTTCTACCAAGCAAAGCAGAAGTTTGCAATGACAGGGCAGGAGCCATGCTCCCGCCCTGTCATTGCAAACTGCAATGTCCCGGGGGGTGGGCACCCCAGGGCCGGCGGTCCACAGGGCCATCTAGGGCTCCAGGAGGGGGGCCCCCCCCTTCGTATACAAAGCCCCGGAGAGTTGGTGATCCCCGGGGATGGGGGTCTGCAACGGACCCCCACCTTCTTTAAATTAGTGACCCGGGGGTGGTGGTCCCCGGGACATGTGGGGGGGCTTGAGCCCCCCACACTACTTTATTTAAAGCAGAGCCCCAGGGAGGTGGCAGTCCCTGGGGCTGCGGGGAGGCCGCGAGCCTCCAGCATTTGTTAATTAAAGCCCCGGGGAGGTGGCAGTCCCTGGGGCTGCGTCAGGGTGGGCAGGAGCCCCCCCACACTTTTTTTTCAAATAATAAAGCCCCAGGGAGGTGGCAGTCCCTGGGGCTGAGGGGGGCCACGAGCCCCCCGCATTTGATTGAGTATTGCCCCGAGGCTGCGGGGGCCCCCGCATAAACATACTGAAATGCCCCCAGGACCTGGCCCACCCGGGTGCTCATTAAAACAAAGCGAGCCCACGCTTAATTTTTTTTCAGCGAAATTTGTGAATCCCGCCAAAATCTTTTTTTAAAAAACATGCTTTTTTTGGCCCTGGGGATCCCTCTGGGACACCCTGACCAGGCCAGGGGCTCAGGGTGTTTCTACTCTGCCGCCTTTTCTTTTTTTTCACTTTTTTCTCGTGACTCAATATTTTTTATTTAAAAATTTCTCAGGAACTACTGAACGGATTAACACCATTTAAAGCAAAGAGTGCACTCTGGACCAAGAGCTACCTCTCAAATTTGGTGTAATTCCGTTTAGCAGTTCGGGCTGTAGCAGCGACAAAAGTTCCTATGGAAATTAACATGGAGAAAATGCGTTTTGGGATCCCCCTTTTTTCTTGGCCCCCGCTTGATGAATCACCCCGAAACTTTCAAGGCAGGAGCTGACCGGAGTGGCCATTCGTTTTGAAAATTTTGCTAAGATTCATCAAACGGCGCCAAAGATATTAGCAAATCAAAAAACGCTTTTCCTATGGAAACGAGGTCCTAACTATAACTACCTCCTGGCGACCGCCAGCAGGTAATATATATATATATATATATATAGACATTGGGGGGTGACAGAACTGGCGTGGTTGGTTGCATTTGGCATCCAGATAACATTGGGCAGGACAAGGAATTAGTGCATAGTGGTCCGTAATTGACATTGCAACAACGGAAATACCGATCCGTCACCGAAAACTCCAGAGCAATTGCCGCCTCCCCATTGGCCCCGGATTCAGCCAATCAGTATGCTGAACATATTTAAATGGACTTTTTCCTCCATGCAGGTTTGCTATGGTTTTAAACGCACTGAGTAAAGCAATGTGCTGAAACGAGTCTGCGAGAATAAAGCCATCACAGCAAGCATCCCGTGAGTGCACATGTGTCTTTCTTCAAGTTGTTGTGAAACAAGCGGATCCCACATCTGCTCACATTGCACCTGTTGCGAGTTCGGCAGTAACTGTGGTAACTTGTTGTTGAATATATATATATATATATATATATATATATATATATATATATATATATATATATATATATATATTATATTAGCTCAATTTCCGTAAATCCTTAGGAAAATAGGCACTCACGGGGGTTAAGTTCCATACGGTTTTTATTCCTTTAGCAAAACATGACGCGTTTCGGCAAGCGCCTTCATCGAATGTTTAAAACATTCGATGAAGGCGCTTGCCGAAACGTGTCATGTTTTGCTAACGGAATAAAAACCGTATGGAACTTAACCCCCCATGAGTGCCTATTTTCCTAAGGATTTAGGGAAATTGAGCTATTATTGAAATCGCGGACGAACCTCCGTGAGGAAGGCACCCGTTCGAGAGTGCACCAAGTAGGTGGAAACGAGCAACATATATATATATATATATATATATATATATATATATATATATATATATATATATATAGGTCATGTACTTATCTCAGAATATATTTCACTAGTATATCCGATGCTATATTAAGGCAATATTTACCTTTGTGGTAAAATACCCCTCAATCCTGAGTTATGTACTCTCTTTGAAAAAACAGAATATGGCCAGAAGTCAGGTACCACGATGGGTACATGTTTCGCCCTCGGCCTAGCGAACTTGTTCCTAGGCTGGTGGGAGGAACAAATAGTTTGGACCGAAGCCAATTAAAAATATACCGATCATATACCCATCTGGATAAGGTATATTGATGATCTTTTTCTGATCTGGGACGGTCCACAGTCATTAGCATTGGAATTTATCCAGGAATTGGGTAATAATGATTTAAATCTTAGCTTTACTCACAAAGTAAGCTGCAATTACTGTGAATTTTTGGATGTGAACAAACGAATAATGGAGGGTAAAATGACAACTAGCTTATTCAGAAAAGATACGGCAGGCAATACTGTTTTGCATGCGACCAGCAACCACCCTACTCCCCTAGTACATAGTATCCCCTATGGGGAAATGCTATGGGCACGCCGCAACTGCAGCACCAATGAAGCCTTTGCCCTAGAACAAATTAAAATGGAACAAAGATTTAAACAGAGAGGGTATAGCGAGAAAGTCCTACAGAGAGCTAAAACTAAAGTAAAAGATAAAACACAGAGAGACTTACTGTTCAATCAGCCACTAAGGTCAGACCCTAGGTCTAGTAACAATGCGAATGAAGCACCCAAAATGATTACAACTTACAGTAGAGGTGCCAGTAACTTAAGAAAAATCACTGGAGTCTGTGATTAGCAGATCCAATAATAGGGAAACATGTAGGAAAGTCACCGAAATTTACCTACAGGCGCCCTAGATCACTTAAGGACCGGCTGGTCCACAGTTACCCACCAGAAAAAAGCAAAAAACAATGGCTTATACCGACAAAGGGTTTCACGGTTTGCAATTCCTGTAAGGCTTGCAAGAAAAGTAAGAGCCGTCGAACATACACTACAGGTTCAGGATTAGTAAAAATGATCAACAAACCCATCAATTGCACCAGCGATTTTGTGGTCTACGTGCTGGAGTGCCCTTGTGGCCTCCAGTACGTTGGCAGTACAAAATTACAACTAAAAGTAAGAATACTGCAACATTTTCGAGCAGTGACCAACCATGATTTTAGCTACCCAGTAGCGAGACATTGTGCTGATAAACACCAAAGAAATAGTAATCTACTACAATTTTATGGAATAGACAGGGTAATGCCCCAAATCCGAGGAGGCGACAGGGAGAAGCATCTCCGCACACTAGAGTCCAGATATATAATCGATCTCCATACGAAAACTCCCAATGGACTCAATAGTGGAGAGTAATTGGCAACCCACATAGGACACTGAATCCAGATCCAATATCACTTAGTAGCAGTTGTTCCGTCACTATTATTATGTTTTTAACCATATTCTTTTCTTATTATCACACGTTTTTAAGTAGAACAGAAGGCAAACCCCGTATCATCCTACCACACTCAGGGCTGAGGATACAGTTATTATTTTAATACTACAAGCCTGGGTAGATCTAATAGGTGCAATATTCTTGTCACCTATAGAGGATGAACGGGTAGATCCAGTCTGCTCTTAATAACTTGTCACATTAAATTTCACTTTATTGTTTTTCCATTCACTTTTACACAATAAGAACATCACTGAACAACTTTTTCCTTTATTTTGGAGGGGAGGACATAATCAGTATAGGCTGCCACCACATGAGTACATAACTCAGGATTGAGAGGTATTTTACCACAAAGGTAAAGATGTTTTGCCTTAATATAGCATC
>CAWUFW010026579.1:0-32467 GCA_963921515.1 Calotriton arnoldi
CAATTACCATAACACTTTATACATGGAGCACTTGCACTTTGACACTGATCAGCAGTGGCAAAGTGCCCAAAGCATCTAAGTCAGCCTCACAAAGTCAGAAAAAAAAAGGTCTAGGTGGAGGGCAAAAAGTTTAAGGAACTTTAGCCAGAAAAGGGCCAAGTCCAACAGTGTGCCATAGTGCATAAAGTTGATTTACTGCCTGACTTACATCTACTGTTTTAAAGCGAGTCGGGCAGGCAGCCTGGGACAGACAGCCCAAGCTCAAATACATCGATTTGTTTGGAAATATGATTGTATCTCTAAATAAATCTATCTATTTAATATTTTGTGTGGTAAACATGTAGAATTTTAGAGGCACACAGCACCAGAGCCCTAATGGAGAAACTGCCCCTGCTGAAGCGCGAGTCCTTAATGAAACATACCAATAAAAAATTACAGTAAGAAATTTGAGCACATCTGAAGGGCCCTTGAGCACTGACCCCCGAGCTGAATCATGAGTTTGTATTCTTTAGCCCCTGCTAAAATGATTCTGATATCTTTATCTGTCCTTAATGTTGTGTTACTTCACATATCTTGTCCTTTTCCTTTAGCCTAGTGTGAGAAGTTGGCCTGGTATATGCTGTCCACTAATTTAAGTGGGCCCCTTGCACCAGTCCAAACGACCCTTATTTATGATTAGGTTAAAGACAACCTTTATTGAAAGCTATCCTAGTGGTAGCTATGGAGAGCAGCCTTCAGGCTAAGTCTCGAAGGAATGTAAAGCAGCTTGTTTTACCAGTCTATAACCTCTTGAATGACCAAATGAAAGGAGAACCACATCAGGTATATTTAAAATATATGTATTTATTACTAAACACTCTCTACTAACCTCTTTATGAGATTAGAGAACAAGGCACACAATTACACAGTACTAGAACAACAGTAAATAGCACAATACACAGTGGGCTCCAGGGGGAGACCAAACCATATACTAAGAAAGTGGTATAAGAACCACGACTTGACTAGACACAGTGCCTAGATCACGTAGAATCGCTGGGACCCCAAGGAACCACCCAAGGTAGTGACACAGGGGACCCATGGAGGACGGGTGCAGTGTGGGAACACAGACGCGAGCTCCGTACAACTCTATGGGAAAGTCGCAGTTGGAATTTTAGAGTTTAAGGACACTTTGGAGAGGACTTCAAGCAAACCCAATTAAACTTAGAAGGTTCTAAGGCCAGCACCCTTGTGAGTACCGAGGTACCTCTGTTACCTAGCCCAGGGCAGCCGGGTGCATATGGGTCAAGTGGTGTCGGAAACCCTCGTCGTTTTCTATGGCATGATGCGAAGAAGTGCTGCTGCCGTGGAGAAGAAAAGTGTCCAGTGTGAACCAAGCCTGGATCGAAGATGTGAAGAACCTGAAAGCAGAGGGGACAAAGTCTGGGTCACTTCACGTGACCAGGAGCGGAGCAATGAAATGCCCACCGATGTCGGGTGCTTCAGGTGTGAAGAGGTGAAGCTTGACTCTGCAGCCACGGGGACCAGAAGATGTCGGCGACAACCAGATTCCGCAGGCTAGCTGTCCCACAAAGGATGTCGATTGCTGAGGGGTCAGTTTTTGGATTGGAGACCAACAAGCCTTGGCAACTGCAACCCACGCGGTCAGAGTGAAGAGGCTTCGGTGAGGACCAGCAAGGTCCTGGGGACTCCCCAAGCAATGGAGAGTCAGGGCACGTCTGGAGCAACCAGGGAAGCCCATTGAAAGTTAGAGTTGCCTTCATAGGGACCCACAGGTTAACAGACCAGGGATCGCGAAGGGACCTCGAGAGGAATCACACAATACCAGCCCACGGAACACTCGTGGAGTGTAGGCCAGTAATCTTCGGTAGAAACACTGCTCGGGGCTTGGACTACAAGTAGCCCAAAGCACAGCCTCAGGGATTGCCTAGAAGCTTATGCTGCTGCAAATGTGCACGGTGTCCAGGGATTCGGGTTGCATGGTCCCCACGAGGGCTGCGGGTCTCAGCTTTGCTGAGAGCACTAGTTGGCCTCGGGGAAGCTTGGGCACCCCCCTCCTGTGTTGCAAAATCTTCAGAGTCCGTCGGGAGCTGCGTAGTTGTAAACCAGTCAGATGCATTGAGGTGCCTGCCTTGCAGGGGAGTAACTCCTTTACTCCAAGGGAGATTCTTCAGTCGTCCAGCGAAGCGTAGATCATCGAAGTTTACTTGGTTTCTGTATCAGAGTTTAGTCCAGGTAATATCTAAAGTTCTGTAGTCAAGGTTCCAACTTTATACCCAAGGAAGGGGTGGGACAAACTCTGGGACCCACCTATAGGAGGGTCAGGACAGAGGGGTGGCTACACCCATGTCCTTTGTCCAGTTTCGCGCCAGAGCAGGGGCTGATAGCCCCTGCAACCGGTTTGAGCTGGACTATGCACGAGGACACCAAATGTGCCCCCGGTGCAGACATCAAAGCACTCTGAGAGTGCACCCACCCAGCCCCAATACACTAAAGCCTGTCTGGGAGGTGGTCACACCTCCCTGTGACAGGAAACCTATTGTCCAGGCTCCCCTGCCAGAGTTTCGTCCAGCAGCAGGAGGGCAGACTCGTGTCTGTGCCTGGCAGCATCCATTTTGTGATGCCAGGGCTCTGTGAAGCTGGTACCGGGTGTACCGGTGCTGTCATATTCCTCCCTCTAGAATGGAGGAATCATACCTCCACACCAGTATGATTCCAAGGTGTTTGACACCAAACACGACATAATTCCTTGCAGCCATTTTAAAGTTAGCATTTACCGCGAGGTTATAATGCACTTAAGAGTATATGGTTGGCTGCATCACAGACAACCCCGGAATAGTGGTTCCAAAGGATGCAGAGGGGCTCTGCTCATGCATGGGCACCCTCTCACATAAAACCCAGCACCCTGCTTGCAGGATTGATAAGGCCTGCCATAGGGGTGACTGATAGACTTATATATGCAGTGATCAGGATAGATATAGTGAACCTATATCTAAGTAAGGGGTGCATGCACCACCTTACACAGGCTGCAGTAGCAGACCTGTTGTGTCATTTTGAATGGCCTCTCATGGGTGGCATAATACATGCTGCAGCCGCTGGGAGGCCTCTGGGGTACCTATGCCCTGGGTACATAGTATACCATATACTAGGGACTTATAAGGGTATCCCAGAATCCAATCTGGAGTGTACCTAAAGTACATGCACAACCAATTTAGGGAGAAAGCAGAAAGACTGGGGTCCTGGATAGCAGGATCCCAGTCAGACTAGTCAAAAATCAGCAAAACACCAGAACAAAAAGTGGGGGTAACCATGCAGTCAAATTCCACCTTCCTTTCCTACACCTAGGCTTACATATTCAAACTCAAATTGCTGCAGTGTTCTTGCAGAAAAAGTAAATACCAAAGAAGAGCCCGGTTAGTGCACTAACCTGAGGTCCATGTAATGGGCCGGAATCACTGGAGTATTGAACAATGGTGAGACAATGAAGATTATAGTCAAGGTGATGGGGGCATGGCAGTGGCTGTTCAATGACCAGGTTCCAGGGTTCAAGATTGTTGGAAGCTATCAAGAAGGGATGGAAATCTAAGAGAGGTTGCTGGTTCCCAATGTTAAGTGAAGGTGTCCCGTGTGGCAGTTGGAGGGGCTTGGAACCCAAAAACGGTGCTGATGGGTGACACTCTCTTCAGACAGATCAGCTAAGCCAAGTAGGGGATGTGTTTGATTGTAGTATTTATAGTCTGTCATGCAAGTGTTAATCTGGTGACTTCTAGAAGATTACAGAGCATTTCCTGTCAATTTGAAGGCTTTCTCTGTAGGCGACTGGGGCAAGAAATAGAAGGTTAAGCAAGCAAACACGTTAGGCACTGGAGCATTCCTGAAGATTACTTAGTGTTTCCAGTCAATAGCAGGTTGTCTTTGGCAGAAAACTGGGGCAAGAAATGGAGGCTTCTAATTAGATGGCAGGGCAGTTTAATAATTAAGCAACAAGCAAGTACATCAGGCAACCTTGAGGTAAGCAGGAAACAGAGGTTTTTAACAAATAAGCACCACATGTTTGCTCAAA
The DNA here is from genome assembly GCA_963921515.1 of Calotriton arnoldi. Lineage (NCBI taxonomy): Eukaryota > Metazoa > Chordata > Amphibia > Caudata > Salamandridae > Calotriton > Calotriton arnoldi. The sequence continues at coordinate 4,061 of CAWUFW010026579.1, forward strand.
CACAAATTCCAAGTATTTGGACTTAGGTAAACAGGTATTTAAAAAGTGCATAGTAAAGTACATGACACTTGCCTAACTGGAAGAAAATGATGATAAAAGAGAACAAACCGCACAGGCAGACAGGGGTATGAAAATGGGGTACTCCATAACAAATGTGGTGTCTGTTGTAGCATATGCAGACTGGATATCCACCATGTTTTGTTGGAATAACCCATCTGCCAAACTGTAAATATTGCCCTATTTCTGAACTTTGTTTGCACTTATGACTTCGTAGAGAAGACTGCATGTTTATTGGCAACAGAAGGCTTTCCTCAGTTTTTGAAGGCTCAAAAGGCTCACATTTGAAAGGCATTCTGTCCTCCAAAATTGATGCCTTCTTTCATGAGAATATCTCCGATGAAAATGTATACCTAACCAACTGGGGGAAGGTACTTTTGAAACATAAAACATATAGTAATTTTGAAAAGAGAATGAAACCACATATCTGAGCATATCGAATATAGTTACCCATTGATATATAATTATTAGTCATCTACAGCGCAAGCATGTTCTATTGAAGACACCAATACTAGTGATTGTCCTTTCCATTACCTGGCACAAGCGAAAAATGAGAGGGCAAATGGCAAAATAGTACAATCATAAAAATTATATTTGTGGCATTGGTTTGAAACCTAATATAAATATATTGGCAATTGGATCAGTCATTTTGGTCACTTAGGAGGCCAGGAAAGTCTGCTACTTTATCAAAATAGCCAACTACTTTATTGTAATATGAAACAAACAGTTCTGGTAGTGAGGAACTCTAGATTTCCTTTCAAACTGTGGAGAATGGTAAAATTAAGTTAATTCAAATTCAATTCCAGAAATATTATTATGACCAAAGGCAAAAGTGGTGTCACAGCTTTCCCTAGAATCCCATTGGCTGCTAAGCTTCTGACCTGGTGTTTCTATTGGAAGAATTGATGCCCTACAAGGAAGTCAACATAGAAATCATTCTCAGACATCAGAGAATCAATCCCCATCTCTAAACCAAACAAGTGAACCATAAGTTTGCTACAACTCAGTAGAGAGCATACTGTGAACCAATCTTAAGTAAACCTGTCTCCATATACTGATAGTATGAAAACTGGCAGGGCTATTCACAAAGTTAACTTTCCTAACATATAATGTTTTGAAATTAAAAAATATTGAAAAATAAAATAATATTTTTTACACGTTTCAAACATTAAAATGCATTTATTTATATGTTAACTAACTTAAGTAATTTAATTTGATCAAACATAATTTACTATGGGGTTTTATTTTAAGACCTTATTTTCTATGTGAGGGTGTCTTGTGGTACCATTGGTTGTCCGTGTGTGGTGCTGGATTTTCTCCAGCTCTGAACTGGAGTACATTTGCTGCTCTATTGGGTCCTTTATGGCTGTAGTAACTTTAGAAGTGCAAGGCCTGATTCACAAAGGGCCTCCACTGTCACGAATGGTATCACAGTAAGTGTGTTCCTCAGGAGCAGTACCCTCAAGAGGCCCACCTTCCAGCAGCTTAGACTCTGGCTTAGTTACATAGAGTATCAAAGTGGCTAGATGGGGGGAAGGAAATTAGGGAGGGTGCTGCGGGGAGGGAGATCTGGAACAAGACGTTATCTCTGATTAGCACTCAGGATGACTCATTACTTAAGACACTTAGGGGTCGATTCCGATGTCGGCCGGAAGCGCACCTAACAGTATTTGTCTGGAAAAAATACAAGCCGAACGCGTGTTTCCCGACCGATTCGAACACTCGTCCGAACGAACAAGTATGATGCGCATAACAGCCCAGATTCCAAGCGAGCCGTACTCACCCATTCCAGCTCCTGTTCCCCGCCCGAGCCGGATCCGTAAACGCCGATTCGAGTCGCACGGGATCAAATACACAGCACCTTCCGGCCGGACTAGTACGATGCGCCTTCCGTATGTGCCGAACCCGTCGCTACGTCCGGCACGTTTGACCATTCGGGAGAGCTGTACATAAGCTCCGATTCGCGCCACAAAAAGATCCACGGCTACGAGACGAACAAGCCAGCGACGAGTACGAGTCGAAGACACGCGAAACCCGAACGAGACGACCCAACCATGAATCCCATCGCGCAGGTCCTACCAATACTCTACATCTATTACCGGGACCGGCACGGACGCGTACGGCGCAGACGGTAAGTCAAACACCAACAACACCAACAAACGACACGTACCCGAAATATGTCACACACACTTAGGGATGCACAAATGACGTACACTAGCAACAGCAGAACCATAGGGGTGGGATGGCCATCACCAATGCCATACACACCCATAGGGGGATGGATGCCTGCCACTACCATCACCCCTACTCAGGGGGGCCGGGATGCCTGCCACTAACTACCACCACCCCTACTCAGGGGGGGCTGGATGCCTGTCACTACTACCATCCCCACCCTTAGGGGGATGGATGCCTGCCACTACCACCACCCCTACTCAGGGGGGGCTGGATGCCTGTCACTACTACCATCCCCACCCTTAGGGGGATGGATGCCTGCCACTACCACCACCCCTACTCAGGGGGGCCTGGATGCCTACCACTAACACCATCCCCACTCATGGGGGAATGGATGCCTACCACTAACACCACCCCTACTCAGGGGGGGATGGATGCCTGCCACTACTACCATCCCTACTCAGGGGGGCCTGGATGCCTACCACTAACACCACCCTACCACCACCCCTACTCAGGGGGGCCTGGATGCCTACCACTAACACCACCCTACCACCACCCCTACTCAGGGGGGCCTGGATGCCTGCCACTACCACCACCCCTACTCAGGGGGGCCTGGATGCCTGTCACTACTACCATCCCCACCCTTAGGGGGATGGATGCCTGCCACTACCACCACCCCTACTCAGGGGGGCCTGGATGCCTACCACTAACACCACCCTACCACCACCCCTACTCAGGGGGGCCTGGATGCCTGCCACTACCACCACCCCTACTCAGGGGGGCCTGGATGCCTGTCACTACTACCATCCCTACCCTTAGGGGGATGGAGGCCTGCCACTACCACCACCCCTACTCAGGGGGGCCTGGATGCCTGTCACTACTACCATCCCCACCCATAGGGGGATGGACGCCTACCACTAACACCACCCTACCACCACCCCTACTCAGGGTGGGCTGGATGCCTGTCACTACTTCCATCTCCACCCTTAGGGGGATGGATGCCTGCCACTACCACCATCCCTACTCAGGGGGGCCTGGATTCCTACCACTAACACCATCCCCACTCATGGGGGGATGGATGCCTACCACTAACACCAACCACCACCCCTACTCAGGGGGGGATGGATGCCTGCCTCTACTACCATCCCCACTCACAGGGGGATGGATGCCTGCCACTACCACCACCCCTACTCAGGGGGGCCTGGATGCCTGCCACTATCACCACCCCTACTCAGGGGGGCCTGGATGCCTGTCACTACTACCATCCCCACCCTTAGGGGGATGGATGCCTGCCACTACCACCACCCCTACTCAGGGGGGGATGGATGCCTGCCACTACTACCATCCCTACTCATAGGGGGATGGATGCCTGCCACTACAACCACCCCTACTCAGGGTGGGCTGGATGCCTGTCACTACTACCATCCCCACCCTTAGGGGGATGGATGCCTGCCACTACCACCACCCCTACTCAGGGGGGCCTGGATGCCTACCACTAACACCATCCCCACTCATGGGGAGATGGATGCCTACCACTAACACCACCCTACCACCACCCCTACTCAGGGGGGATGGATGCCTGCCACTACTACCATCCCCACTCATAGGGGGATGGATGCCTGCCACTACCACCACCCCTACTCAGGGGGGCCTGGATGCCTGCCACTACCACCACCCCTACTCAGGGTGGGCTGGATGCCTGTCACTACTACCATCCCCACCCTTAGGGGGATGGATGCCTACCACCACCCCTACTCAGGGGGGCCTGGATGCCTACCACTAACACCATCCCCACTCATGGGGGGATGGATGCCTACCACTAACACCACCCTACCACCACCCCTACTCAGGGGGGATGGATGCCTGTCACTACTACCACCCCTACTCATAGGACGGGTAATGCATGACACAACCAGCATACTCCCACATAAGGAATGTCTGAAAATTACATCCCCCCCAACACCATGACAAGCGTGTGTAGTCTGTGTCAAATGCCTACAACACTGAACATGACATTGAACATACAATGTGACCCCCTATCACATGTGTCACACATAAATGTTTGTGGCCTCCACAATGCAAGCCGACCCTGACCACCGTGGCAATGGGGTCGAACACCCCATCACCACAGTGCCCAAAAGGTAAGTGTGGGCTCCATAGCTGAAGCACATTTTGAACAGTGTGGCAATGGGGCCTAAAGCCCCATCACCACAGTGCCCAAAAGGTAAGTGTGGGCTCCATAGCTGAAGCACATTTTGAACAGTGTGGCAATGGGGCCTAAAGCCCCATCACCACAGTAACCAAAAGGTAAGTGTAGTCATGGTAAAAGCTGCAAAAGCAAAACTGCATGGATGATTCCTGGTCACACAACAACAACAAACACATCAGTGGCATAGTAGTGCGTGTGTCCCATAGCAACATAGATTGGGTGAGGCAAACAGTGCAGTGCCAATGAAACATCGTTTTGGCCATGTGCATATAAACATCACCCATGGGGGCTCACATTGTCAGCATTCACAAATAACACAATGACAGAAGTGACCATCATAATGCAGACCCACATATCTGCACCAATGGACACACAAATGTAGATATCCTGTGGAGACTGTAGATGTCAGGTGAACAAATACCATACCATGGCAGCAATGGGACATACAAACCATGATCATTGTGCTGACTGATAACCTAGGAGTCCCAGGGACAGCAGGGGAAAGCCACCAAACAACATACAGCCAATGGCACACTCAAGATATGCCAATGCAGTGGTGCAAATGCACAAACACAAACAGGCAGACTCACACTGCACATCAAACACAACAGGTGAGGGGGTGGTGTGCCAGTGTCCCCAGGCAAACACACAACACATGAGGAGGCCTGAATCCCTATTACACAGATGTCAACACAGTGCCATACAAAAGTAACTCATGGATCGGATTCCCCTATGTGGGCAAACAGGCATTGTTAAATGAGAGGGAGCCCAAATTACACATGTCACACAAGCTTGTAGGAACAGCAACTAACACAGCAAGAGACAGACCCAGCACAGCAATACCCCCAGGGACCCCACATTGTGGTGACACTAGCCTGCATGATAATCCCACTGTGATGACAAAGGTAGATGTCATTCACACTGTGAACCACAGCCATGTGTCCTGAGCAACAAACTACCATCACACCTACACAAGCACAAATCAATCAGCACGGCCTGCCAGCCAAGGCCAATATGGAGGTAGGGGTCTAGCCGTGCAACAACTCACATTTGCACACACTCAACACCACACACCTTGATCTCCACCAATGTGCAGCAGTGAAGCTCACATGGACTGGTGACATTGCACATGCACCTATGACAATCCCAGGGGTGGTGGGGGAACTAAGGTGCAGAAACCCATCACACATGGCCAGTCAACAAGACTTGTGAATGTCTGACACACTGCACAGTACACCGTACATGGGCATGACGTGAAATCCACCCCAATCAATAGGATCCTGGCCATAGTCACACACCAATGAAGAAGCCAAGGTGACCCACAAAGAACACACGTAGACAACTTCCAACATTGCAGCTCTGACCCTGAGGAGTGGCAGCAGTCACACACACAACGTGTCACAATCACTGAAAGCAAACACAAACTGTAAATTACATGACTTGTGTAACCAACAAGTGCCAAGAGGAATCCTGACTGTGTCCCATCTGCGTTTGCCCACATCCCCAGCCCTGACAACAAAGACAACTAGGGATGACAACCTGATGAACATTAGTTTGCCATGCACCCACATCCCGGAGAAACCAGGTCCAAGATGCCGGATGAACACAGAACAACTCAGCAAGCATCACAAACAGGAACATCCCTAGGGACACAGCCTGTGTAGGAAAAGGGAAGGGAACGCGCACAGACATGCTTACACAACACACAACACGGGCCCAGGCAATGTCACGGGATTACACACTGCCATGAGGGCACTCCAGTCCTGTGGAAAGTCTGCTGTGCCAAACCTTGTCTGTGCAGGACTCTAACATGTCAGCAGAACACTCGGTCAGTGAGTCAACAACTACAACACACTGAAGGCTCTGCTCACATCAGCCTGGGTACGGGAGTGTCACGTCAGTCATCTGCATACACCCAAAACACGTGTCAAGCAAGTTGCACTGTATAGACAGATAAGTCCTTCAACATTGATGTGCTAAACTGCATGTCCAGTGGAGATGGGCACACAGTCAGGGAAATAGAAACATTGAACAGTGGTAAGCCCACCAGATGTGCATCAGTGTAAGACAAAGATGTTAATTTACAAATGCAAAACGTACATCCCTGTGTCAAATGCTGAACATTACACCCTCAGACTGCAGCAAAGGATGCTATAGATCAGGACTACATCAGGACACATATCCCATGGACCACATGGAGTCCATCACAGCAACACTTCATTTACCTGATCTGAACACTATTACAACTGCAAATGCATGATGATACTCATCTACATCATGTACATCAAAAGAAATACCACAAGTAAACAAAAAGAGGCTTTATTCAGCAAATGTCAAACTAAAATCTTAACTCCAAAAGAAACTAAGGCCAATGGCCAGTCCAAATACACAGTCCCAACAGGGTGATGTGTGACAACTTGTCACCCATTGCTTGCCTGCACTGGTACAGACAGGGGACATCCCCCTTGGAGGGGCATACGAGGGGCAGGCCAGGCACCGCAGGGACAGGATCAGGGGATGCCAGAAGGAGGCAGTGAAGGGGAGGTGGGTGCAGGAGTGTCACTGGCAACTGCAGTGGAGGTGTCTGACTCAGGGGGGGCCGGCACCACTGTAGGGCACAAGTCAGATGGTGTGGGTGCTGCAACCACTGCAGTGGGCTGGTCAGATGGAGTGGCCTGGGTCCCCACTGCAGTGCCCGAGTCAGACGGGGTGGTTGTGGACTCCACTGCAGTGCATGACTCCAAGGGAGTGGAAGGGGGGGCAGATGAGGTGGGCAGGACACAGGGGGGGGTCCGGTCTCCACACCAGTGGCACAAACAGGCAGAGCGTCTGGTTTGGGGGTGGAAGAGCAAGTGGCGGGGGGAGGGCCTAAGCAGTTTGGGGATGCAGTATCGGTGTGTGGGGGAACCTGGGGCAGGGTGTGGCGGTGGAACCTGTGGAGTGGTGGCCTGGGGGATGGAGGTGAGAGACTGGGTGGTTGAATTGCAGGGCGGTGGCGGGGTCTTGCTCTTCCGGGACCGGGGGGACTTGCGGGTGGGGGGCTCAGCCTGCCTGCGCCTGGGGGAGGGTGTCCGGGGGCGAGGGGCACTCCCCTCTGTGTGAGTGGACTTCCTCTTCCCCCGGTATGCTGGATCAGCGGGATCGGAGGGGAAGAGGCCGAGGTCACAGAGGAAGAGCTGCTTATCAGGTGGGGTTGCAGGTGAGGCAAGGGAAGGGAAGGGGTCTTGGAGGGAGAGGATTTGGAGGACTGCGGAGTGACTGTGGATGCCTGTTTGTGTGTCTGTTCCCCATCCCCTGTGTGTGTGGTATCAGTCCCCTGAGGATGCTTGTGTGCACGTCTTGCCTTTGTTTTGGGTGTTTCTGTGCTGCTCGTGTCTGTGTGTTTGGGTGATTGTGCAGGTGTGCATGTGCTTTGGACAGGTAGGGTGCCAGGAAGTGTGGATGGGGCAGAGGTAGGAGGGGTGAGGGACTGTTGGAGGAGGGACACTGCTGCCGTCAGGGAGGAGTCCATGGACTTATTGCTCCTCTGTAGGGCAGACATACCCGTCGAGATGCCCTCCATGAACGACACCAGCTGTGTCAACAGAGTGGTGTGTGCATGGAGGACACTCAGCATTGCTGTCTGCTCTACATGGAGCTGCCAAAGTAGGTACACAGACTCCTCACTCAGGGCAGCAGGGGACACAGGGGCAGGGGGTGCGGTGCCTGGCACAAAGGAGACACGCTCCCGAACACGGGAGCCTCCACGGACCTCTGGAATGGGAGCCAGGGGTAGGAGGGGTGAGGGACTGTTGGAGGAGGGACACTGCTGCCGTCAGGGAGGAGTCCATGGACTTATTGCTCCTCTGTAGGGCAGACATACCCGTCGAGATGCCCTCCATGAACGACACCAGCTGTGTCAACAGAGTGGTGTGTGCATGGAGGACACTCAGCATTGCTGTCTGCTCTACATGGAGCTGCCGAAGTAGGTACACAGACTCCTCACTCAGGGCAGCAGGGGACACAGGGGCAGGGGGTGCGGTGCCTGGCACAAAGGAGACACGCTCCCGAACACGGGAGCCTCCACGGACCTCTGGAATGGGAGCCAATGGGAGGGCGGTGGTGGTGGTGGTGGCGGGGCCAGACAGACTAGCTGGGTTTTGGTGGCTGCTGACACCCGCCTCCACAAGGGAGTCATCCTCCGAGCTGCTGTGGTCCTCAGCTGAGGTGGATGGTGCTAAGGACACCTCGGTGTGGCTCCCCTCGCCCTCCGTGCCACTGGGTCCCTCTGACCACTCTTCGGCAGTTGACCCAGTTGGCTCTGCAGCTCCTCCTGGTCCGTGGAGCTGTCCCCTCCTATGGCCGTGGATGTATCTGCAAACAATTAGGCAAACAGACAAACATCAGTCACCTGCACTGACCACACACACCACAGTAAGTACAGCACATTACAGAGCAAGCCCTGGCATCCTTAGTTGAACATTGCCAAAAGTCCTCACACAGATTCGAAGAAGCCAATTGTCAGTCTGATGGTCAACCATGGAACTCACACCCCTCCTGCCCTTGCACCCATCTGTCTGGTGCCTGTCTGATGGTAATACCCCAGTGTGGACACATGCACCACCTACACAGTTGTTGGACATTGCAGAGAACACGGTGAAGTATGTGAACATGCACACATCACATCTCTTGCCACTGAGTCAGTGCAGGTGTCCGGATAAAGGGATGGCCAGAGTCTAAATAGAAATGCATGTGATGCATACCAGCACCAGACACCATGATGCACCCATGTCCGGATAGTCAATGCCACAATGGGGTGCATGTTGCACATGTCACTCCCCTGCAGGATCACTCTTAGGAAGTTTAATGCCATGACACAGGCATGCGTGCAAAGTCATACATCACTGTCTCCAGTCACATGGCCATGGCAGCCAGCCAACAACAGTGCACTGTGTCACAATCCCAGGACATGGGGAATGCAAGTTATGTAACTGACAAGTGCACATGACGGTGCTGGACTTGCTGTAGCAGTTAGCATGCACAGTGTCATTTATCAGATCACCATCTCCATGACAGAGACCAAGTAGGAATCACAACAGAGGCAAGTATGGTGTATTAGTGAGTTTATTTACATACATGTGTGAGGATAGTGCACAGGATGGTGGGTGCTGTACATTGGTATTGGAATCCAAAGTTCCCATGTGAGTTGGAAGTCTCACAGGAGCTTCTGGGTGATGTGTATGAAATGTTTGTATTAGACGTGGAGCATGGATAGCATCACTTGGTTCCCATGAATCTTCTTCTGATCAATATCCTTTCCAGGAAACCAATTACCACAATTTTCATTTAATACGTTTGCTATCTTTGATGCTTTCTACTTCATATTCCTCTTGATCTCCAATAAGGAGAGGTGGTGGGCGTGTTCTCTGTTTTTTCCATGCAGGTTTCAATAACGAAGTATGGAATACTGGGTATATTTTCATTGACTTTGGCAATTGTAATTTAAATGCTACTGGGTTAATGCATTGCACTATCTCAAAAGGTCCAATGAATCGCGGATGAAATTTATATATTTTCCTAAATTGAAAATGCTTTGTAGAGAGCCATACAACATCTCCGGGTTTATAAGGAGGCCCGCTTTTCTTTTTTGATCAGCAAATGTTTTGTACTTTGTTTTTGCCTTTGTTAAGTTTTGTTGTAGTTTTTTCATGATAATGGTCATTTCTTGTAAATGGGAATCCAAAGATGGTATGTTTGTTTTAGGCTGTGATAACATCAGTGGTGAACAGTGTGAGTGACATCCATGATTAGCAAAAAATGGAGACATGTTTATGGAAGCATATTTTAGATTATTATATGCAAATTCAGCTTCCCAGAGGGGTTTCACCCAAGAACCCTGTGTTTTGAATAGATATCATCGTAGATATTGTTTGAGTACCTGATTCACTCGTTCTGTCTGGCCATCAGATGCTGAATGAAAACTACTTATTACTTTTGATTTGCAATGTTATGCACCATGCTTTCCATACTTTAGATGTGAATTGCGCCACTTGATCAGAGGTTATAGTTCGGGGCAAACCATGTAACCTTACCACGTGCTGTAACAATAAGGTTACTAGCTGAGTTGCTGTAGGCATTTTATCACAAGCAATAAAATGTGCCATCTTGGACAATTTGTCCACTACTACTAAGATGGTGGTTTTACCTTGATTTTTCGGCAAATCCGTAATGAAGTCCATGGATATATCCTCCCAAAGGCGTGTTGGAGTTGGAAGTGGTTGAAGTAACCCTTTTTTTTTAAACATGTTCTATTTTTGCTTGGGCACAGGTATCACATTGTTGCACATATCTCATTGTATCTTTCCTCCAAGTGGGCCACCAAAAATTTCTTTAAATAAGGTCTTGAGTCTTAGCAATCCCTGGATGTCCTGCTAGAGGTTTTGTACAGCACTTAGTACTTGTTTTTGTAAAGGTTTCGATGGGATTTATAACAAATTTTGTTGAAATGGTAATCCTTGTATAATGGATCTACTTTTGTCTCTTTGTTGCTACTTTAATACCTTCTCAAAGGGCATTTTTTGCCTTATGGCCTGAAAAATCTGTTCTGACATAGTAACCCCTATGATTTGATCTTGAGGAATCATGCATGGTGGTGTTATTGGTTTCCTTATTTCTTCTAACAGAGTTTCCTATTGAGATAAAGCATCTGCTTTATTGTTGCTTGTTCCAGGTCTGAATGTGATGATAAAATCAAACTCTGCAAAAAAGAATGTCCAACGTAACTGCCTAGGTGTTAGTGCTCTAGTACAACGTAGAAATTGGAGGTTATGATGGTCTGTGTAGACAGTTATTGTATGCTTTACCCCCACTAAGTAATGGCGCCATTCTTTGAAAGGAAGGCAAATTGCCAACAGCTCTTTTTACTGCCACTGTATAATTTATTTCAGCTGGTAAGAAATGTTTTGACAGGAATGTAATTGGATGTAATTGTTTGTTCTGCTCATCCTGTTGAGAGAGAATGGCACCTATCGCAGTGTCAGAAGCATCAGCTTCAATACTGAAAGGTTGGTTAGTATCAGGGTGACAAAGGACAGGAGCTGTTGTAAACGCTGTTTTCAATGTTTGGAAGGCAGATCTTGCTTCTGGAGTCCATTGGAACTTTACATTTTTCTTTAATAATTGAGTCAAAGGACTCGCTTTGGTGGAAAACTGCTTAATAAAGCGTCGGTAAAAATTTTCAATTCCTAAAAATCATTGGATGTCTTTTACTGAATTTGGTTCTGGCCAGTCCAAAATTGCTTGTACCTTTCTGGGCTCCATAGTAATTCCTTGTGGTGAAATTATAAAGCCTAGTAATTCTACCCTAAACGTATGGAACTCGCATTTTGATAATTTGCAGTAGAGACCATGTTGACGTAAGGTGGTTATAATGAGTTCCACGACGAAGGTAGAGTAAATAAATAAATCATCAATATAGGCGATGACAAACCTATCCAAATACTCCCGAAGGACATCATTTATACAAAAATTGAAAAGCCGCTGGGGCGTTGCATAAGCCAAAGGGCATTACTCAATATTCGAACAAGCCAAAGCGAGTTCGAAAAGCGGTTTTCCACTCATCCCCGGCTCGAACACGTACCTGGTGATATGCCCCTCTTAAGTCTAATTTAGTGTAGATTGTTGCTGTTCTTACTTGGTCAAAGAGAATGGGAATCAATGGTAAAGGGCAGCGTTTTTTTATCGGGATGTTGTTTAGCACACGATAATCAATGCATGTGTGCAATTCGCCATTACTCTTGGGCATGAAGAACAGAGGGGAAGCGGCCGGAGACTTGGATGGTCTAATGAACCCATTTTTTAGGTATTTATACAAGTATTCTCGTAAATGTTGGTTTTCTTGTTCTGTGAGTGCGTAAATTCTGCTACAGAGCAAAAAGTGCATGAAGGGATCCCTACCGAAGGCCGCAACAGATACAAATGGAGGTCAGTGGACCTTGACAAACCTGTGACTACAGGCACTGTCCCCTTTTGGGATCCATGTCGTAAAATTGTAAAACAACGTTAATTTCAACAGCACTACCAAATACAAGAAGTAGTAGGAGGAAACAACTAGTTTCTCTCCAATTTTCCGCACCTTAGCGCTTGCGCCCATTTTTTTACTACCCGGTCCTGGAGACCTCACCTCGTCCGGTTCACACACTTTTTGCTCTGGTCCTGACGAACGCCAGCATATGACACAGCCTGGCTGAAACATGTAGACCTGCTTTTTAGGATACTTGAGTCCAAACATAAAACTCTACACGTATCCGCCCAACCCAATTTTTAACCCTGTCATAGGGCACCATCATTAAAATTATTTCTACTTCTAAAGGGGACCCTATTGATAGTTTTAACATCACTATTACTGCACCACACACTAAACAAAAACCCACTCCGCTGTAGTTCAGGCATTGTAGCACACCCAGGGTGCACTCGGCGCCTTGGGTGGGACCCGATGATGCAGCATGCCACCAACTAGGTTGGTGGATGAGGGTTTTCTTAAGAACCCTATCGGTTTCCCAAACACAAACTAAAGGCTTCAACTACGAGCCAGTTCTTCTTGATTATACATACTATTCTGAAACAGCCAAGTGTTGGCACATGAAAAGGTATTTCTGTAAAATGCCCTATATTCATTTGTAACAATCATGCTTCCTTTTAATAATCATTGTAGGAAATGACCATATTTTGTGTGGCGTCCTTCCAGATTTTTCCCAAATCTGCCTTGCTGTCTTTACAACTCTGTGCAATTTAACCCTGCTAGTAGAGTGCCTGTGCACCCTTTTAGATATGGTTAATTTGGCTTAATTTAACTTGCTTGGATGTCCCTACTATATGGTGTAGAAGGTGAACACAGGGTCCGAAAATGTAATGGCACTAGAGGACTGCAGTGCCTATAGTGCCATCAACTACAGCAGCAGGGCAAACATGGCTTCAGGCCTACCCTGTCTATCCTGACTCTTGGACTGTAAAACCTACTGTGCATTCATTCAACATAACTTTTATTGATAGGTAGAAACATTTCCTTCAAATATCAAAAAGTCACCCCTATGTAGACCTTGTAGCCCACAAGGCAGCATGCATGCTATATAAAAGTAGGACAGTAGAAATATAAAGTTAACATGCCCTTATAGTGACTAGCACTCAAAAACTATTTTCACAGTTCGAAGTCTCTTGCTATCCCAAAGAGAAAAACTGGGAAGCAATAGTAAAAATAAATGTTGGTATCTCCGGTTAGGATCCAGCTACAAAAATGATGAAACAACTGTTTTTTATTAGTTATTAAAATCCCAACTCAATGGTGTGATGTTGTATTTTTAATGAATATTAGTGAAAGGTATATTTTAGAAAGTTACATTTCCCCTGCTTAAAGCTGCTTGGGGCTAATTTGCATTCACTCATAAGCAGTGGCACAGCCGGGAATAAGCTGTGATGAATGGTGTGAAAACTGATCATAGGGCAGGTACAATGGCTTGGGAGTCAGGAGGTGGTTATCTCTTCCCCTGGCAGGAAGACCAGCGGGGTTGGCCCAGGAACTTAAATTACTTCGAAGGGGTGTCCCCTGTACCAGGCAAAATGTTTGGTGACACCTGGAAAGGCCCGAGCTTTTGTCCTCCTAATCAGGCTGAGCTTAAACACAGTGGCGGGAAAGCTACCTCCAGAACTGACGTAGAGTGACCTCAGAGAAGGAGAGTGTTTATTTCCCTGTCATACATCTGGGTGGGCACACAGGCTCTGCATAAAGAGAAAACGATTTCCCCCATCTTGTATTTTGAGAGTGAGGGGGCACTGCGGGATTGTTTACAGAAGGGCAAACAGGAACAGTTTCTAAAGCAGACATGGTTACCCCAAGTAACTTTACCCATTCACTTTGGGAGCAATACACTAGTTTTATGCCAGGCATAAATATGGCACCTCCAGACACCCTTTTTATCACACTTTATGGACCTGTGGAAGAAGAGAAGAGGAATGGACCTGCTCTCTGTAACCAGAGGGGACTTTTGAAGGATTGTACCTGCTTCCCCTTGTAACTAGGACAAAAAAAGTAGACAGTTTGCTGACCTGTGTAGCTAAAGGGTCACAAAAAGCTGCAAGATGACTTTTCCTTGAAGTGCCTAGCTGGCCAGTAACAACTGGATCTGACTTGGAACCTGCTGATGGCCTCTCTTGGAGTGATTCTTGACTCCCAAGTGCTGGTCCTGGAAACCTGGGCTATGTCTAACTGCACTTGTCATACCACCTCTGAAAAGTTGGGACAAACGTTTTGGATTTCCAGACCTCTGGAGAACCTGAACGAACAAGCCTATTGTATCCACCCAAGGCAGTACCTCGCTTGTTTGAAGAAGCTTCTCCGCAGCAGCAAATCAGTCGGCCCTATGCGATAAGGTACCCGGCCTCATGGAACACATTGTCGGATACAGACTGACGATTTGACCCATTGAAGAATTTTGACTTCAATTTCACAGAGTCCCAAGGTAAAACTCTACTGTGACCACTGACTATCATTGGCGCGTAATCGCTTTCAGTGCAATTATCACTGTAACCTTTAAAAATTAATATATTTGGTACCTCTCAATGGATTATTCTTGTTTTGGTGTCATTTTACTTATTACATTTTAATCTATTTTTCTAATTTGTTTTGGGATTTTTATTGCTTGGTGTTTTGACTTTATTAGTGTTCAGGCAGTGGATACATATGTCACACATTGCCCTAAGTTAAGCCTGTCTGCTCTACACCATTGCTATCAGGGGGAGGAGCTTAGGTTAATTAGTGACTTTGAAGGTTCATGCTGTCTCAAGTTGTGATTATTCCTTGGGATGGGTAGTCATCCATCCCAAATAATAATCCAATTTCTTGCAATCATAGAAGAACTGTATATCTTTGAAGGATTTCTTTGTGTGCTTCTTGTTTTAGGTGTATATGTCAATAGAAATACATAATTAATTGTATTGCTTTTTAGGTCGAGCCAGGCAACATGCATGTGCTTTTTTCAAACTGTTGCAGCATGGCACACTGCGCTTTATCACTGTGCATGTGCTCAACAAATGTAAACCGCAGCTCATATGTATATATCTTTCTCACTCCCAGTCTCTCCCATTACCCCCCGCTTCTCTCATCAGTCAGTGGTGAGAATAAAGGAGTGGGGGCTCGCCTGGACGCTGTGAATGTAAATGCACAAAGTCTGCCCTCCATATGATGGTGCCACTGCTAAGAGGCATCTCGTTTGTTTTGCCATTGAGTATTTTGTGTTGCTGCCGCAGTATTACGTTTGCGAGCCTTAACCACGATAACGCAGTTCGCAAGCCCTTAACTAAGATGGCTCATCCTACGCTGATCACCTTCAGTGTTGATAGTACCTTAACCAATATGGCGCCTTTAGGGTGACACTGTGCGGGTGCTGCACTGTTCCAAATAATCCAGTTTTCGCCTTCCTTCTTTCCCCGAGGCTGGCCAAGCTGCTGAAGTCGGGCTGGCGGCTGCTGGACGTCGTGGAAAGCCGCAACGAGCCCACGAGTTCCAGGCCACTGCACCAGCAGGTGAAACTGGGCCTGGCGAAGCTGGAGTAGGCAACGCACATGGCCTCGGAGCTCCATTTGTTCAGGTAGGGCAGGGTCAGTGGTCTGTCCAGGCAGGTACAGCATCATGAGTTTGGCAGAAGTGCTTTTTAATGCAATACATGCTGAACACCTGAAAATATATTCTGCATCTTTGTAAGGCGTAAAAGGCTGTTTCTGGAGCATGCTTTGGGTATAGTTATACTTCTGAGTTCTGAGGATAGACTATTGTTTTCTCAGTACGCAGTGCAGACTTATTTCTTCTCCTTAGCGCTTCAGTGAAAGTATTGGTCGGTCATTTGGTGAAGGCATAAGGAGTTTCACCTAGCCCATCAACTAAAGCAGTACATTAAACATTCAGAAGGTGATATCATTTGTTTGGTCTTGCAATCGAGTAAGCACTAGAGAGATACTGGGCAGCTGCTGCTGTGAAGGCTCACTCGGAAATGTTGCAGTACTCAGAACGAAAAGACGGTAATGCTGCCCCTGCTGTGCCAGTCATGCCATCCCTTCCTTGTCCTCACATGGTTACAGGTTGCAAGGCTTCAGAAACGTGTACCAAGCCTTTGGTGTGCATCACATGCATCAGAGAGTTTACAAAAAGATCTAGATTTTGCAATCTCAATGCCACAGAGTGACATAATTGCGTTCATCAACAGGACATTGTCAACATGTCCTTGAAACCATCAGAACACCACATGCAAGTGCTATAAATGGGACCTGACATCACACTTTTCCTTCGTCAGTCATAATTAGTAACTGTCTCCTGTAAGGTTTAATGGGACACAGCATTTAAGATTTTAATTGGTTAAGCCTGCATCCAAGTGTAATAGTGTGTTGGAAGTCTGCAGATTAGGCAGGCATCCAAGCAGCTGACAAGGAAGCATAGTTTCAGGGTAAGGGCATAAAACCACCATCAACTCCTGAATTGTAAAAGGGATTTAACGTTTGCTGCGATCTGGACCACCATGTAACCTGATATATCATCCAGTCTTGATCAAATAGTCCAATAAAGTACTAACATTTCCTTTTTAGGAATATTTTTCCTATGTATCCATCTTGTTGTTTCCATACCAACCATCTGTAACTATCCTACCCATGCGTCACCTACCATCTTTTCAGTCACCTGATCACATAGACATCCACCCATGTACTTATATAGATATCCATCCATTCAAGCATTCATACAAACAGCTATCATTCCACCAACCCATCCATCCTAACTGCACCTCTGCTTCTTAAATGCTCACATTAGCTGGATGGTAACCACATAATTCCACTGCACACCACATAAACCCACTCCACTCCATAAAACATAAATGTATTCATTTACAACGCCAATAGCTCTAGCTCTCATTTTCTAAATTATCATGCCACTGCAAACAAAAATAAGTAAAAAAATATTGTCATTTACAACGCCAATAGCTTTAACTTTAACAAATGCGAGGCTGATTGCATTGCAAATGCTTGTTTAATTAGCATGGGCACAAAAATATAGGGCAGACTGGTAAAATGCCAACTATGATGTATGAGTCTAACAAAACATGCACTGTTATTCAACTTACTGTGCAAGTTATATGTTTGTCATTAACACCTTGTAACATATTCATTATACCAAAATCAAAACACTTTGGGGCAGATTTACAAGCCCCTTGCGCCACTTTTGCATCACTTTTCCCATGTTAAAAGTGACGCAAAAGTGGCGCAAGGGATTGTAAATCTGCCCCTTTATTTCCCCGTTTATAATCTTTGCATTTTTTTATTGCCTTTTTTTACCTTCACCCTTTATTCTTTTGTACATTTTGATTTTGGTTTTCCCCTTATTTTACCCCTGCCTTTGTTTCTATTCTCTCTCATTCTCTCCCCTCGTGTTTATTTCTTATGAATCATTCCCTCCAGCAAATTATTTTCTTGCTTTCACAATGTATTTTAAGTTAATTGTTCTTTAAAGCAGGTTTCATTCTTTGTAATTATTGCACTTTATGTCTGTCTCAACTTGTGCAGCAATGACCGGCTGCAATGTTAGACAAGTTCCAGGCGATTTATAGACAGAGCTGAGTTTGGCACCCTGTTGAATCGTGTATCCCCTAACTCAGCCCAAGCGGTGATCTGCTGCTTCTGTCTGAACCTGCCCGGGCTGAGTTTCAATTCCCAGAGGTGCCAAAGAGCAGGGGATACAGGCTATGATAGTTTCGATTCCGAGAGCTGACGAAGAGCAGGGGATACACAATAAGATGGGGATACCAGATATTACATAACATGGCATCAGACGCTGCTGAAACTGTGGTGGGACTCCTCCAATCACCCCTCCCCCTGGGAAACCGGGTTTGAGTCTCTGCAACGACGCTCAGCATCCTGTGATTCTGGGCAAATCACTTAATCTCCCCGTGCCTAACAAAAAACAAGCATTTGCAATGCAACAGGTCTCGCATTTACGCGAGTTTGAGCTATTGGCATTGTAAATGACAATGCCTTTTATTTATGTTTTGTTTTTTGAAACGTAAATAAAACACATTTTCATTTACAATGCCAATAGCTTAAACTCGCGCAAATGCGAGACCTATTGCCAACAGGAAGCTCCTGAGCCAACCCAACCGGTGAGGCTTGCCAACTCTTACAAAGAGCAGAGGAAGTGCCCTGGAGTCTCAGCAACGACGCTCAGCATCCTGTGATTCTGGGCAAATCACTTAATCTCCCCGTGCCTAACAAAAAATGAATGTGTCCTTGTGTAACGAAACTGGTGCTCATGTAAAGCGCTCTGATACCTGATATCTTTGGGTCTAGTTCGCGCTATATAAAAAAATAAAAATAAAATAGAGGTGCAAATAAAGTCACATTGGGAAAATGGACCAGTATGCAAGCGTATTCAGGGGTGGGATATAGGCCGCGGCAAAGAGAGGGCCCACCATTTGGCAGTACTGAAGGCCAGGGCCTTCATCTATCCATGAGATGGTTTTACTGGCTGCTCATTGCAGCACTTACCTCACAGACAGACACAATCTTAGGGATCTTGCACCACATTTTGCATGCGGAGCAAAGCTGTGTTCGATTACAACACTGGGGGGTATATTCACAAGAACGTGTGCTAAACATCACCAAAAAATGCTAACACAACTTTACACATCGCAGCCTATCGCGGGAAAATAACCCTGTGTTAACGTGGAATTCACAACACGGCGGTACCATGCGATAGCCTCCCGAAACCGCGGACAATGTCCGCAATACAACAACCGCGACGGTGATAAAAACACAAACCTCAACGCCAAAAAACATGCGATGGACCAAACCGCGAAGAGGAAATCAGCGATAAGCAGCGCCAGGCCTGTAATACACACAAGGCAGGCGGGAAAATCACTACAAAAGTAGAAAAAACACACAAACACAAAATGACCAACACCGAAGCGCCATGGAGGCAGCCGGAGCAGGCGCAGAGGATGAGCGGAACCCCCCAAGCGCCCCGGACGACCAGCCTGGGACCTCGGGGACAGGGAAGGGCAAGAAGAAGAGGAAGACGAAGTTCAGTTCACAGGAAAACAGGATCCTGGTCACGTAGGTGATGGAACACCATCAACAACTGTTCGTCACCTCCAACGTGTCATTGAGCACCAAAAATGGAATATGGCGGGCCATCGTGGACAAGGTGAATGCCGTCGGAGAGCACAAGAGGTCAATGGACGAGGTCAAGAGGCAATGGATTGACATCAAGTGCAAACCCCAAGGAGAAACTCGCAGCCAACCAGAAGGCAGCAATGCAGACTGGAGGTGGGAGCCCAGCGCCACAGCTGGAGCTGGATGACATGGAGGAGCTGGTGTCGACAGTCATCAGCGTGGAGACCGTGGCAGGAGTCGGGGGACCGGACACTGCTCGACATGACACAACACCACAGCAACAGGGTGAGTAACCACCAGGTACTGGGGGGACGGGGTGAGATGGCCACAATGGCACACATGCACAATCAAGCAGAGCACAGTGCACACCCATAATGACTCTGGATCATGGCCCTGATCCACAGACTGTCACAATGTACAATGCCATGCTGTCTGAATGTGAACATGTACCATACACCATCTCCCCTTCACATTGCAGGGGCACCGTCAACACCACCTGCAGAGCAGTCCCAGCCACTCTTCACTGATGACGAGGAGGACACCCCCAGCAGCGACACCCAAGCCCTCCAAGACATCATTGACATAATCTGCAACTCACCTCCAGGATCAGGGCAGCCCAGCTGCATCGAGGAGACCCCACCCACTACACAAACCACCCAGCAGGAGGCACCCACAACCCCGGCTGTCGCCCAAGACCCCCATGAACAACACATGGCCTTCCAACGCCGTGTGCTGGAGGGCCAGAGGGAGACAGCTGAGCAGGTGAGGTGGGGTTTGACCTCATGGCTACCAAACTTGACGCCATCCATGGGTGTCTAGGTCCCATCAGGGACCAGCTCCACTCCCTAACGGACACCCACGGGCCGCTCCATGGTCTCCAACGAGCCCTGGCTGACATCGCTGGAGTCATGACTCGGAGACAAGAACACCTGTCCGCTCAGAGTGGCTCCAGCGATCCCAGCCGTGAGCTGGCACACATGCGGAGGCTCATGGAGGACATGGTGCGGATGAGGCGGAAAGGATGGCAGCCACCACTGCACATCAGCAAAATGTAGCTGGGATCTACCATGCCCTGCAGATCCTCATCATGGCATTGCTGCCACAAGGCGTGGCGATGATGAATGCTGCTGCCCCCACACCATCCACACCTCCACCCCCTGGTGTGTCAGTGCCTCCCAGTGCGGCAGGCGTCTCCACTCCGGCACCTGATGTGTCACTGCCACACAGTGGGGCCCACAACCCACCTCCGGCCCCTGATGTGTCAGTGGCACACAGTGCCGCAGCCAGAACTGCAACACCCACAGGTGGGGCAGAGCACACATCCGAGGACGTGGATGGGATTGAGCTCAGAAGGAGGCACTAGCATTCATTTCCGCCACCTTGCCTGTTTCTTCTTGGTGCCGCACATAGCCCAATGACCTTCCACTGACCCCCGATACACTCCTCTGCATTCACCTTGTACCGCAACATGGACTGCCATATCCTGTTTGATGACCAATGACACAGCAACCAGACTGCGGACTGTACCCTTCCTCTTCCGCAGTACTTGTCATTCCCGGATGGACTTTGGCTGGCCATCCACGGGCCCATATTGCTAAGTGGGGTTGGCATGTCCCTGTACTGCTCCAGCTGCAAAACTCGACTGGGTGTGCATTAAACATCCTGAAACGCACTGCTGTGTCATGTCTTACATCATTCATGTATGAATGTGCGGATGAATGTGGGGACAGTGATTCCCCCTAACGTCAATGATGCTCATCTAGTGGGATTCCAGTCACAGTGTGCTACATTGCCGATTGCGTTCCGGGTGCCGTGGACACTACAACAAGGACACACGCATTAGTCACTTCCTTGTCCGGACATGGACTGAACCACACCCAGAGCCCCCGTGTCATTGTTGCAAGCCCTGCGTAGGTCCAGCATACGCCAGGCCAGACCACTCCGCTTACGCTCAGGGGGGGGCCCACATAGCTACATGTCGCAGGCATACACGCTAGTGGTGTGCAGGTCACTAGTCTAGTTGTCAGCATGTCACGGCCACTCCCTGAGAGCAGGTTTGCACACACACCACACCCAGCCGGCACAGGCGTCACAGGCCATGTGACCCCGCCAATATAAGGGGCCGACAACGTCACATTCCCCACTGCCGGTGGCGACTGGATGACGGGCGCTCCACGGTTCTCAATCATAAAGGGCCCATGAGTTGTTGCACACAGGGTTGGTGGCACCCGAAGCCTTGCGGACGTCATGGGCCTACCACCACGTGGCGCTGACTGGGGTTGCACAGGGTTAGTGGCACCCGAAGCCTTGCGGACGTCACGGGCCTACCACCATGTGGCACTGACTGGGGTTGCACAGGGTTAGTGGCACCGAAATTGCTGAGCAGGTGTGCAGCCTGCGATGATGACGTGTGCACTGATGTGGTCTCTGCCATTGATGCCTCAGGACTCAGCGTCATGTGTGGGACCTGCTGGGCCGCGGTGCGGGTCCGCATGATGTGGAGCATGCCATGGTGGTGGGACCGGGGCCTGGAGCTTGCACGGGCACGTGGTGTGCCCACTGGTGGACACACCGTTGGTGGCAGGTGAACAGTGGGGCCTGGGTGCGCGGGGGCGGACAGCCAGCGCTGGCCGGCGGGAGGGGGTGGGTGCGGCTGCATGTGTGCGCAGGGACGGACAGGCGTTGTTGCCGTGTGCAGTGAGGTGGACTCTGCCATGATTGACTCTGGCCTCGATTACAGATTGCAGACCTGGTGGCTTGCAGTGTATACCGGCACGTGGTTGGAGACACACCGGTGGCAGCAGGTGAGCAGTGGGGCCTGGGTGCGTGGGGCGGCAGTGTCCCTCCCTCTCTCTCTCTCCCTCCCTTTCCTTCTCTCTCGCTCTCTTTCTCCCTTCCTTTCCTTCCCTTTCTCCCTCTCTCTCTCTCTCTCTCTCCCTTCCTTTCCTTCTCTCTCTTTCTCTCTCTCTCTTAGTTTCCTTCTCTCTCTTTCTCTCTCAGCCTTTCTTTCATTCTCTGTTTCTCTGTGTCTCGCTCCTTTGATGTGCGCATGACACACGTTCTGATTTTGTGCTTTATTTTCCAGGCTGTGACATCATGATTGTCCCGGACGGACCCGACAGGAGTCTTCCGCATTTGTGTTTTGTGTTGTATTTCAATAAAGTTTTTGGTTGTTACTTCAATGATGTGTGACTGTTTCTCGTTCTTCTGGCCACACTTGTGTTTCTTTTTGTTATTGTGCGACATCATGCGCTTTTTGTGGCTCTTGTGTCGTGCACAGTATGTGTTTGTCCGGAGGGGTGCCAGGGGGGGGCCTGGGAGTGGTGGCGGTGGGTGTTGTGGTTCTCTTGGGTCTCCGAGCTGCATGATCAGTGGCTCCATGGCATCTGTGGGTCTTCCGATGTGGCTCTGGGCTGGGCTCCCTTTCGTGCTGCAGGTAGTCATCCTGCTTAACACCAGCAGAAGTCAGGTGTTAAATCCCTGCTGCTACCACGGCTTATCGCCTGTTTTTGGTTCGCACCTCAGATCTGGCAGTTCGTTGTGAAAGTGGTGTTGTGGTTCTTTCGTGAGTTTTTGCATGGGAACGCCTACTCTGCATCTCATTAGGGTTAGTTGGTGGTGTCACCCGTGGTGATATATTTTGGGGAAGTTATCGCGGGAATACTGGCGATGTCTGCAGTTTGCACCCGCTTGTGAATGGGGTGTTAAATCTATCTCCACTTTTGGTGCGTTAAGGTGGGGGTAAATCGGCGATAAGTCCTTGTGAATATGCCCCTGGGTGTGCTGTAGCAGGCAGGTGGGAAGTGTCTGTTCCAGGGAAAAGTGACTGGTACTGACCCAACTCTACCTGTTTTTTATTGGGTGGAGACTTCTGGAAATCTGCTGGCTTGGCTGTATCCCAGTCACCCGCTGCTAGTACCCTACAGCAATATGCTGAGAAATCACCGCATATCCAGCCGTTGCAATGCATACTTTTATTGCTAGGAACACTCTGTTGTGAAATACCATTGAAAATGTGTCATCGGAATGTCATGATTACCAAACAAAAACAAAATACATTTTCGATTAAGAAACCGACACAGAATTATTTTGGTGTTGTTATATTTGAAAAGCATAATAGAAAAAGAGAAGGAAGCAAAGACTGGGAGCAGAATATAAGGAGATTTTCTGGTATAATGGGAGAGAAAACGTTAATGGAGTGTACTCTCTTAAAAGTGAAAACCATGGTGTTACTAAGCACTACATTGATGAGACATAGTGGATCCATACCACTGGGGCACGTGTCACTGGGAAAACCTAAAACCTCGAAAGTGCTACTAACGGTAGAAGGGTGATATATAATTACCAGGTAAAGGCAAGAAGGAGCGCAGCGGCAACACAGGCACCCTTTCGTCATGGATTTGTTTGTGCAGGAAGGAACAACTTCCTGCACAAAAACAATCCTCTGTGGCGTTTTCCTCTTTCTATGTGTGCCGCAGAATGCAGAACATGAAGAAAGAGGAAACATGAGGATAAATGAAGATATTTCTCCTCATTGAGCCTCCCTTGGGAATGCATAGCATTTTCACGCATTCCCAGATCTGCAACTCATGGTAAATCTGGAAATGCGCCAAAATACATGGGTGGATGTGTGGGAACACTGATGATCCACTCATAGAACGCCTCCCTGGGCAGAGTAACACAAGGCAGCAACTTGCGCTGCCTTGTGTTACCCCAGATTTACCAAGCACCGCAGGGCCACACAATGTGGTCTTGAGTGACTTGGTAATGTTGCATTGCCCTTGTATTATCTTGCGTGACACAAGGACAATACAATACTTTGGTAAAACTGGCCCTCAGTGCATAAACCCCACTGCTATTGATGCAGTGACCTAGCAGCAGTCACACTGAACACTGTGCACTGTATACATGCTACCCTCTCATTGCACTACTCATGCCTACTGATCACACTACTCTAGTCATTTGCCCCTGATCGCTCTGCATTTGCGTAAAAACACTCACACTAGACTGTTCACTCTGCAATCATAATGTACTTCTCTCACTACACTCACATTGCACTACTCACACTACAGAGCACACAATGAATTCCCACTACTGAGCACACCATACTCACGCTCTCATCACTCAGCCCCTTCACTGTCACTATAAGCCTTCATTTGCAGCACAGCACTGCCCATTTTAGCCCTCTTCTGCGTTAGCTCAGTACACTGGTCTCTAACCCACACGCCCTTTAAAGCGCACAACTGACACTGAGCTAGACAGATTCTTTCAATACAAACACAAAAACTGCCAACCTGATTATTCTATTATTAAGAGATTGGAAGTTATTTTTAATCATGATTTAATAATCAATTACCAAGTTCATTGATGGAGGAATAAGAACTACTTAAAAGTTTTTATTCAGGGAAAGCTGCGGACTCAGATATGGTTCCTATAATATCTGCATGGCAAATCCTGATCTTTGGACCTCTTTATTAACTAATGTCTTTAGAGCAGTATGGAGTGGGGTACCCCCAGACTCATGTTTTGGTTCGGTTATCTTACCTATTTTTTTTAAAAAGACAACAAAATGGGCCCACAGTGTTATTGGCCCATATCTTTACTTGATTCCTCACACAAGTAATTTGGCAAAGTTATTTTGGGAAAATTGGAAGAATGGCCAGAAGATAACTTAATTTTATCAGATCTACAGTAGGGGTTTATTAAGGATGTCACCTTGAACTTTTAATCAGCAAATTCACCAGGGCCAAGAATGGCCTCCTCTTTTTGGACTTTATGGGCCTTAGCAGCGCATTCAATTGTGTCAATCACACTAAACTGTAGCAGATAATGAGAATTTTAGGGCTCAGTTGCATTTATTTGAATGCTGCTTCTAGGGTCAACTTCGGCCCAAATGGGAATGCACCAAACCCGTTAAGGTAGAGACGGGAGTCAGACGAGGTTCTGTGGTGGCTCCTTCTATATTTACTCTCTTTATAATGGTGTGGAGATGGCATTACTAAAAGAAGGGTTAGATTTGCCTAGAGTGGGCGCCCGCACCCTACCCCCACTTTTGTATGAAGACAATGCCATTCTTATGGCAAGAATGGCTAATGGGCTACAAAACTTGCTGGAGTCTATTTCACAGTATATTGGTAACCTAGATCTGAATATAACCTTAAGAAAAATATATTATGATTCTGTGGTAAGGGTAGGCCAAAGCTACAGCATTTTTCTGTCTACGGAGTGTTTCCACCAAGAGTCAACACTATTTCCTATCTGGGTATCCTGTTTGATAGCCTTGGCAATTTGGGCCATCTCAAAATGTTAAAGGAACAGCAATTAAATGAATCCACAGAGGCTGTGTTCCAGTGGAATAGGTGTGGCGCAGCGGCCAGGGTGTCTGACTCCGGACCACGGGGTTCACGGTTCGATTGCCGGCGGCAGGTTAGCCCAGCACCATGTGACTCTGGGCAATAGCTCGCTTAATCTTCCCGAGGGCCCCCAGCGCCGGGACACCTCTCCGGAGGTAGCTGTGCGCTTTACAAATGCTGGTATTTCATTTTCATTTCATTTCACTTTGCCAACAAACTGAGTTATCAGCCGATTAGGGAGATGATGACTCTATATAGTAGTAAATGTATTCCTGCTGCTACTTATGGTGCAGGGGTCTGGTGATATACCTCAATTAGAAGAATACTTGCAGTGCACCAAGATATCCCCTCTAATATCGGTTATATAGAACTAGGGGTGTTCTCTGCTATAGACATGATAAAGATGCGACTAGAGAGACTAGACTTAACAGGGCACTTATAATTTGACTGTTTATTGTTTGATTTTGTTTTGAAATCCCATGGCTGAAATTTATTAGGGAACTGCTTAGGAAAATATGTCTACCAATTATATATTCTGACGCAAATTTTTCCTTAACAGTGCTGAAATTAGAAATAATATGTATGTTGGCTAAACCAAATAAACAATAGAAAGAGTTATTGGTAAACCTGTAGTCATGTCCTACATGTTACTGGGTTCAGTAGAGGGGATTCAGACTTACCTAGGACAGGTACTTAACCAGCAGCATCGTTTTGTCCTGACTCACTTTAGGCTGAATATTATGATTTACTTGGAGGCTTTTGCTAATCTGGGTGAACGGTTTCAGGACGGAAGAGTTTGCCCCTGTGATGGGAACTCACTTCAGAGAACTACACGCTTTATTTTTTTTGTACATTTTTTAAAACTACTTAGTTATGTTTCTTGAAACCTTTTTTACAGACTTTTAATCAATTAAAATCTGCATCTTTATATTTGCAGTCTCTGGATAGTCTACTAATTTGTTTAGCTATTGTAAGCTTTCTTCATTAGTTCTGTAAGGGATAGAAAATACACGATATTCATTGATATTTAGGATAGGAATCAATTTTTAATGTATAGATATTATAAACTCTGTCATGCAATTTGCTGTATGTTTTTATGTTGAATCTTGTATGGTTTGTTATAAACTGAATAAAGATTAAAATGAATGAAAAGATGGATACTAGGAGTGGTGACTGCCCTTAATCAGTTATTTAGACTTTGGTCGAGCTGGATCACCACCACAAATCAATGATGGTTCTGCCCCACCAAGATAGAGGGTTCCCTGCTCCATTAAGAGGTGGGGGGACTGCTGGGTTTCCATATGCAAAGTCTTACCCATTTCTGTGGGAGCAAACCATGGATCTGGTAGACGTCCATTGCTGGACCACTTGTCATAGGGACAGCTACCCACCCTATTTGCCCAGACATGCCAGTCCCAGCTAGGAATATTGCTCAGAAACAAAACAAAAAGCTTTGCAGAGCAGGTGCAACAAACATGGTACTCACTCAAAGTTCACAGCCTGTACTACTACCACTGCACTAATGGTTGCAGTAAAAGGCTTTAGTGATCCCAGTCAGGCAGGTGGGGATCTCTAAACAGTGTATTGGTCCTCAGCAGGTCAAGTGGACGCCATAGACTTAATTAACCTTGTGGTTGGATGGCCCTCCCCGCCAAGCTCTGAATGAGGCATTTACTATGTTAAATTGACACTCCATGCTTAGATCACCTGTAATTGTTTCTTAATTGGGAATATCACCTGTACTTCCCAGCTAAAATGTTGGACTTTTAATAGCTTCCTTATTCTGTCCTTGTTCAGTTCTTTTGAGCCCATTCTATTATTTTTTTAATGTTCCCTATTGTGAAGATTCTACCTCTGTCAGATGGAGCGGGGAATTGCTGAGGAGCAAATGGTGGTTGAGTTGTGCTATTGCCTTTCAATTGAATAAAACCTTTAAAATCTCTCTGACATCAACTCTTTCATTATGACACTGTTGATAAGTATACTGACTGCACCAACACCTAATTTCGATGCTAAGCCTGTGCTGCTACAGTAAGGTTGAGTAGTCAGCCTGGTAGGATTCAGTCTGATTTAAGGTACACCGGTAATTACTTTCAGTGCCACACGTGTGGATAAACTCATTTTGGATTTGTTTGCCTCTTTTTCCCTCTTGTTCTACCGCTGCAACCAGGGAAGAGGATAGATAGCTTAAGACTTGTTTACAAAAAGGGAATGCTTAGCAACAAGTTCTGTAATTTCAATTTAACTTGAGTGGTAGAGTGCTTCATGTTCAATTAACTTTATTGAGTGGAAAATCCATAATTGTTGGTAATTGTATATATCCTTTGGAACTTAATGTGTTTTATTTCTCTTTACCTCTTGCAAACTGGGTAGACTTTATAATTGCTGCTGGTGGTGTGCCCCAACACCCTCCCTTTCTCAATGAGACAGGGG
>CAWUFW010026580.1:0-32466 GCA_963921515.1 Calotriton arnoldi
TATCCTCTCCTTTCCTGAGGGACCGTCATTGATTAGCAATAATTATTCTATGCTTCATCTTGGGTATTGCGATTAAGTACCATGTGGTTTCTGTAATTTACTCTGCTAAATCTTTAGATAAACATTTTAAAACTTCCTGACTCAGTGGTTATTTCAGGATGATGTACTATAATGAATGTCACTCATTTTAAATTTCCCAATTAGCAAAGGATTCATTGGTAAGTCATTACTCTTCATTCGGAAGGTAATTGGTAGCAGGGATTTTGATAAAGAGTAACAACTGATAAAACCCAGCGTAAGTATTAGCGTAGTATGAATGTATGTGCCCAAGTGAGTATCTGGTGTATGAATGCTGTTTGCTAATATCGCGCTGGATCAGTATCATAGGTAATATTTATGTTTCAGATCTCTGGAATTTCATAGTTTCATCAGAATGAGAGTCAGAAACACATTACACTTTAGGCCTGATTTTGATGTTGGACGGTCAGACCACCGGCCGTAATATTGGAGGTCTGGAGAGTGCATGACGAGCATACGGCAGTCCGATGGCTGTATTTCAATCCGGCCACCGGGCTGGCGGTTGGAGAGGCATCAGTACCATGGTGGGGGCATGTTGCTGCCCTGGAAAAGGGCTACAGCACATGCCTCCACTGTGCCGCACCTTCTGCACGTCCATGCACCGTGTGCCATGCACCATGTCGTACATGGCACACAGTGAACGGAGGTGAGTGGGGGCACTACATGTGCCCCCAGGGCCACATTTCAATGGCCTACGACAGCCGGTGGCCCTGTGGGGGGGCCTTTATCCCTTTATGACAACCTTTTCATGGCAGAGTTCCCGCCATGAAAAGGCTCTCAGAAAGGGATATCGTAATCCCGAAGGCGGTGCCTGCCTCGGCACTGCCGCCATACTGGGATGCTCCTCCGACCACTAACCAGTGATGATCTATGATCCTGGCAGAGCCAACAGTCTTCCATCCGACCGCCTGTATCATTATATGGCAATCAGATCGAAGGGGTGTCGGTGGTCGGACCGCCACCAATGGACCGTCTGCGGTCCGACCACCGACATTAGAATCAAGCCCTTTGATATTCTGAAGGCATGTCATTTGTAACAGAAGTATCAGACAGTGTAACATGATTGATAAGAGAGTTTAAGAACTTTATCTTGTCCTAAATATCAGCTATACCAGTAGAAGCCAGTGTCCAGCTTAATGATGAGACAAAGTGTTTTCTCTCTTATCCCCTTCCCTTTTCCCTGGGTCTGCTGGTAACCAACATATTCATCTTGTGTGTGGTTGGCTGTGGATTTGCAGAACTGTAGAAACATTTATAACCCCTGTTGGATCTGGACTACAAGTTTATTGCTTTCTGACATAGAAACATTCTAAATTGGTCTGGTGGGTGCCATCTAGAATGGTTGGAGTTTAGACCACCGTCTATAGTATTAGTGTAGGGGCTTTAATTATATGCATATAGTGCTTCTTTGAGCTATAATTTTATATATACCACAGTAATCCATTTTCACATATAGAATAGCCATTGAATAGATATTTTGGCATAATAGATGCTTCACTACTTCTTTTACACTTTTAAAAACAGACCTCAATTCTAGAGTGTATTGAAGGCTGCCCCCAATCTCACTCCATTTAGACTAATCCTTAACTTTTTCTCAAAATAGTAGTTGAGCATCAAATGATCAGTTGCACGATCCTCCTCCTATGGATAATATAAGAAATGTAGTGTGGACATATTTTTTCAGAATATTCAACCCCCATAAACATCTCAAAACATGGACCCAAATAGTAGCGTTGTCTTTGTGAAATTGAAGATCCCTCAAGAAGAACTACATCTTTGGCAGAATTTATGCACCTAAAGACAGCAGTTTTTTTTGTTACAGTTTTCCACTTTTTCTTACTGAATTTGTTATGACACCAGTTGTTGTAACTAGAAATTGGAATCGACCTCTGGATCCTTGTCTAGATAGGACTGGTACTCCGATCAGTGCAATGGTAACAGCAGAGCCCTCCTGCAAGATGTCTCAAAAGGCCATAGAAACACCAACCAATGTCGACTATGCCACTCAGCTGATAAGGATTTAAAGTTTCTGTAATGCATACATGCCACATCCTCTATGATTGATTATTTTTGTGACAAGGTTCCTCCCTACTTAATGCAATTCAATTAGAGATCTGACCAATCTCTACAAGTGACAAACTATGTGAATATTACAATGTCAATTGGAATTGGTAAAACGTTCTCTCAATTTCTTTTCTTTACATTGACAGCAGAAGAAGAGCCTGTAAAGATACACAAGCACAATAAAAGGGGGAGAAAGTGGGACGATTACTGGTCACACAACCACTTCAGAGTGAAGTACAACGTTCTATATCTCCCTACATGACTCCAGTGGTTATCTTATCACACTACACACCCCATTGATATTGCTGGAAAACTAATTTTATGAGGAGTTGTACAGTTCGTCTATTTAAGCCACATATCGAGACAATATGAAATTTGTCCAACATTTGTATCTGCCCACTGTAAATCATAATGCAGTCCTATACAAGCAGATTTCAATAGAAGAGATCTAGAATGTCATCCCTGAACTGCAGACTTTTAAATCAAGGGTCAAAGATGGCTAACTTGGTAAATTTGATAAAGTTAACAAATCACTCATTGCTCCCATCCTGTAAGCAGCTTTTAAAGAAGCCAAGAAAACCACATCCTTGAGCTCAATGAAAATAAAAATATTATCTTGCTTCTCCCTAAAGAAGAAAAAGAATCTTTTAAATTGCACCAGTTACAGACCAATTTTATTGATAAATATCAGTGTTAAAATACTAGCCAAAATCTTACTGAACAGACAATGTAAGGAATTCTGACTCTGGTACATCCCTCTCAGGTAGGCTTTGTGCCAGCATACACATCCAGGAATAATTTACAGAAACTAGAGCATCTTGTATGACAAAGCAGGATTTCTCCAACAGAAATGCTAGCCCTCTCAATAGATGCGGAGAGTGGAATGGGGATATCTTTTGCATACACTTGAGAGAGTCAGACTAGGAGGTACTTTGATTTCTATGTTCAGATGGCCACGGAACTCCCCCACTGCTTCCATTAACTGTGACATTCTTGTATCACATGTCTTGGGAAGCAGAGGGACACAACATTGCCACCTTTACTATCCCTGTTGGAACTGGAACCACTGTTGATACTTTTACTGTCCAGAGTATGTCTTTTGTGTATGCCGACAATATCTTTGTTACACTTCCCTAGAGCCTAAATCATCCATCCCTGCAGTGATGTCCTTAATTCAATCATGTTCACTATTTTATGGATACAGAATTAACTGACAGAAATGTCAGTAATTCCATGCTATATGCCACTACAAAAGCTAGCTTTTAATTTTGTATTATGACATGCTTCAAGAATGGTCTAACATACCTTGGTGTATGAATTAAAAGAAGCTGGATAAGACTGTTGAAGGCAAACTTGATCCCTCGTATTGCTGAAACATGTGAAGACTTTACCCGACGGTCACAACTTAATTTGTGATGTGAGATAAGATCCAGATAATACAAATCATTGTTGCCCCTCAATATAATGACATCTTTGGCATGTTACCTTTACTTGATCCAAAACTGTTGCTGAAGCATATCAATTTGGACACTAAAATATTTGTTTGGTGAGATGCCCAACCTAGGTTGAAAGTTTATAAAATCCATACTCATACTACATCTGCAGGTGCCCATTGTTCACACATGGAATCATACTATTTGGTGCATCATCTTTCCCAGCTAGCATGCAGAACACACCAGACAGCCAAACTTCCTGCTTATGTAGACATTGAAAAGAAAATACTGCAGCACTCTCGAGGGGTAGCAGGAGATTACCTATAATGATCATTATCACTAAAGCCAATGGATAACCTTGTAATCCAAGCTATGGCAGTATGGAAATTTGTACATAGACAATTGACAACAGATCCTTTACGTCATTCAAGCAGCCCATTATGGCATATATGCTGGAATTCTGGTGGCTTGTTAATATACTGGATTGCCTCAAAGGCTTGCTTAAATCATTTCACCAGTTACATAACAAATGTGGGTTGGGTGACAAACATTTCTGGCAATATTGTCAACTAGCATATAGTATGTGGTGGAGATTGGGCCACTTTCCTATTGATATGCCCACATCTCCCATTCCACAGTACCTTAGAGTATTGTGTAAGCTTGGGGGAGTAGTGTCCATTTTATAAGTGCACTGATTAACCATGTCTTTATCTCCCTCAAGGAAGACTCAGCTAGAACTGGCTGGAAGGATATCCTGCAATGCCAATATTCCTCCCAAGATTGGTTGACTCTACTTCTCACCCTTGACAAGTATGTCAGGAGGTGAGTCTCAAATTCCTTTGTTTTAAGATTTTTCTCAACTTGTATTGGTACTCTTTTAAATTAAATATATCTCACCTTCACTCACATTTAAACTGGAGATGTAACCAAACGGATGTGATTTGCTGCACATTTTGTGGTCCTATCTTAAGATCAAACAGTAATGAATCTGGGGTAAGTTAAGGACTATCAGTGATGTCCACATTGTTCCCTCAATTCAATTGACTATACTACATATGTTTGATATACTAGGACTCAAATAGATAGCTGGCAATATCTTTGACAGCTGCCCTGATGTGTATTTTATGAAAATGCTGATGATCAGAAGTACCCACTGTAAAGAAGTGCCAGACAGAAATACTTTGAATTGCTGACTGTGGACGTCTAGTCTGCCATGATCGACCAGATTCCGGGGCCCTTTTAGAGGATTTATTGACTCCCTCAACACCATGATTGATGGAATATGAAATGCAGGCAGGTTATCTGCCAAAATACAATAAAACCATGGTAATAGCGAACTAATTAAATGACTGCCTTTAGAAGAATCTTACTTTTAACATGACTGTGACAAGTCATTAGGAGATGTTGATGTTGCAAACAATTTTTGCTTCATTAAGCAGAGATGTCTATTGTCCATGAGGGGATTCAGTTGGGAGGTAGTAGATTAATACATCTACGTCCACCAGGGCATTTACTTGTTTTATGAGAACAAAATGGGGAAAGTTGACAAAAGGCTTGAGTTATTATTGGGTTCGGTCATGCATAATCTGGCTCCACATCTCGACTAACAACCACTACAATACTTACTTTTTGCCTAAATTTCATTATTTATTTGTAGTATGTGTGCCTTATCTATAATGGTACGTTCCCCCATCTGTCATGTTGCTAATGTTCATAGAATTATGTATGAATCTTAAAAGTTAGGATTACATAATGGACACTTACTGGAGTAGTTAAAGGGGCAAGGACAAAGTATTTTAATAAATGTTGTTATGTAGTGCCGCATAATTCATGATAATGTTGTGATTTTCAGACTGGATGGCTTATCAGCGATGGTAATTTTCAAAACACTTTTAGAAATGCTAACGTCAATATTCATGTAGGATCTTTTTAAAAGGCTTTATTTTTGGCCTTGACATAGGGATTAGTCTCTAAAGAAATAACTGAAGAAAATAACAAAGAAAATAGGGAGGATGTTCCAGGATCCTTTTCCTAAGATTCTGCTAGATAGGTTTGGGATCTAGCCACAGGTTGTCTTTATCTCGAAGTAAGAGTTACGCCCACGAGACAAACATTGAAAGTGCATGAAAGAATCAGTAAGGTGAACCTTTAACACCAACAAAGAGAAGTGGCCCGAGCAGGTGAGAGCGGTGGGGTGAGGGAGGCGGGTTGGAGGGATACTCGACAGACGACGAGGGAAAATTAAATAAATAATTAATTTTCCCTCAGCGTCGTCTGTCGAGTCCCACCCACCCTGCCTCACTGCCTCACCACTCTTACCTGCACAGGCCGCTCCTGACAACACACAGGGTTCCTTCTGCTCCCTGGTCCCACCTGTTTCAAGACCTCCTCCCTTCCCACTTCTGTGCTACCAGGATGAAAATGCTCACCTTAAGTCATGACTAGGGTCAGGGTTGTAGCTTGGGAAGGGAAGCTGTGCTACCAGTCCTGCCTGGTGACTGGGTCCTATAGGTGTTTTGGAAGGACCAGTGGGTATCTCTGCTCTGTAGTCTGTATTGGTACTTAGGGCTGTCAAATGTATTTGGGGAACAAGTAGCCCCACATATGGGTCACTCATTCCCAGGACTAATGAGAAGTTGTGACCATCAGTGCTCTTATTTTTTCTAAGAGAGTCTCTTCATCTGGATCTCTCCTCCTTCTGCAGTCTACTGCCTCTGTGATGGAGTCCTCAGTATCCTCTCTTCATTTATTCTACAGTCCTCTCCCCCCTCTGCAAAATGAGTCCTTTTCTGTTTTAGATTTTCCTCTGTTCTTGCTTGCTTTAACTCCTCATGTGTATGCATGAGGCCCCAAGAGGCAGGATCTGTTGATGCCAGTATGCAGAGAGCCCCTCAGTCCTAGGCACTATCTGATGTGGGAGTAGGTGATGGCAAACATCTGCGTAGGGAAACAGGTTATGCATCCTACGAAAGAGAAAGACTGCCTCTAGACATGCTTCTTATGAAAATCACCCATCCCTTATACAGTATAAAAGGTTTACCCAGACCAAATGACGGCATTTCGCCTAAGGCATTCACAGTCCACCTGTGTCTCCAGTGCATATTAGATTTGCTACTGTGGTCTAAGGAAATCAGTGGACCCACATATGGCATAAGGCAATCAACTGCTTCATAAGTAGTCTGGAGAAATCACAGCCCCATCACACTTCCTTAAGAAATTACAGGTTACTGGTTATTGAAAATCACACTCTGCAATGATTATAATGGATATCCCAGGCAGCTAAATGGGTTTAAAAGACCAATCAAGATAGCCAGAAAGTCCACAATGCAGTTTTGCAAAGAAATGAAGCAATCTGGTATTTTGCCCTCATCTACTTACTGAGCACAATCTTCTACTGGGCTGGACTGGGCTGGCCTGGCCTCTTGAGTACAGACACCACAATTTCATGAAACCTTTAACAGCGGCATAGCAAGGGTGCCATGGGCTCCAATTGAAGCAATAAAAATAGTGCAGTTTCCTCTTGTTTACTGGTTAAAAAAACAGCTATATTTGGTTACAGTCAACCCCTCAGTCCCCTGAGCTCCAGTCCAACTGCTGCACTATTGGATACCTACATCCCTCACCCTATGACCCTCATGAAGCTTACAAACACAGAGGACTAGAGAAAGAGCATTTCTTTTGGTAACTGGGCATACAGCTCAATGCATGGGTGCTTCCAGAAAGGCTGCATACTGGTGACAAACTCTGCCACGAGGCTGTTAATGCTTCTATTACTTACCAGTAATGGCATTGCTCCTAGTCCTTCTCCCTCGCCTTCCTTCAACACAAATTAGGCTTCCCTGCCTCCAATCAGACATCCTCTCCCACAAATTAAAGTTCCTCCCTCTCCCCCTTCCTCCTGTGCATAAACAAACCTATTTAAAACAAACTCAGAGGGTGGAAGGGGATATGCAGGAAGGTGAGGGAGAAGGACTAGGAGTAATGCCATTACTGGTAAGTAATAGAAGCATTACCTCGGTGTCCCTCCCTCGCCTTTCTCTAACACAAATGAGATATAGCAAGCAAATAGATGGACAACTGAATTGCCAGAACACAGAAATCCAATTTGTTGCATCACGACAATACAAAACATCTCTATTACTTCATAGAGGACAGAACTTTTTGACCAAGAACATTATCAAGGCGTTCAAACTCAGAGATCCTATAATGTCTAACAAAGGTGGAAAAAGTAGCCCATGTAGCTGCCCTACAAATCTTCACAATTTAGGCATCTTGTAATTCAGCCATTGCAGTAGCCATGCTAAGCATACACCTTCCCTGAATTCCAGAAGGAGGAACTTCACCTTTCGCCTCATATGTCAGGAAAATTGATTTAACGTATTCATCCACTCAACGTGTATGTAGTCAGCTTCTCCCCTTTCCTTGCAGGCCCAAAATTATGATTCCACCTTCTGAAAGGTTTATAGCTTTTGTAAATACACTAGGAGAGACTTCCTTACATCTAGACAATGCAACCTGCGATCATCCTCGGAGGATGTTGAAGGACAAAATGCTGGAAGAACCACATCCTGCTGAGAATGAAAAGAGGTATTGACCTTGGTAGTAAAAGAAGGAACCGGAATCAAACTATTCTATCCTGGAGAATTTTACAAAACTGTATTTACAAGACAAAGCACCCAGTCCCCAAGTCATCTAGCAGATGTTATTGCTACCAAAAAACATGTCTTGAGGTTAGGGTCTTTAAATCAAGCTGATCAAGCAGCTCAAAAGGGGGAGCAGCTCAAGTGTCTAATACCAACTGAAGATTCCAACTTGGAAAACGTCAAGAAGGCCTAGGAAACAGATTCAACAAACCCTTGAAAAATCTAGTTATCAAGCTCTCCTCATCCTTCAATTTTCGCCATGAGCCGCTAAAGGCCCAAATAGCTGCCCATTGATTCCTCAAAATTGCCACTGTCAAATCCAGGTTAGAACCATCCTGCAAGAATTGCAGAACTATAAAGAGACCAGCTGAGGTAGGATCAACTCCTTTCTTCAGACACCAGCCAGAAAGCTTTCTCCAATGTCGAGCATATGAGCGGAGAGAGGAAGACCTACGTGATGCCTGTAAAGTAACCGCCAATTTCTCAGGCATACCCAATGCAGCTAAACCCCTCCGGTCAACCTCCACATCATCAAGAGTAACCTCTTTAAGGACCCCAGAGGGAGCGCTTGAAAGTTGAGAGGAGATGAGACAACTAGCAATCTCCATCTCTGACCCTTCTTCATTAACTCCACTAGTGGAAACCAATTTTCCCGTAGCCAATGGGGAGAAAACAATATCACCTGTGCTCTGTTCCTTCTGACCCTCACCAGAAACAACCTGATCAGAGGTAAGGGAGTAAATGTGTAAATCAGAGAGAGAAGTCAAGGAAACATTAACCTGTCTATTGCCCAAGTCTAGGGATACCTCTCCCTCTTGCAGAAGGTCTGAAACTTAGCATTCTCCAGAGAAGCAAAAACATCCAGCCCTGTTGCCCCCAGCATTGAACAATGAGGGTGAATAGAGGAGGGCGAAGAGAGAAATTCAATGAAGAAAGAATCTCCGTACTCAGGAGATCTGCCCTTACATTCTCCTCCTCCTGTATGGACAACACAGACCCCTGAGCCCCTTTGAAAATGTCCTGGGTGATCAAGTTCAAAGATCTGCATATGGTCCCACCCTCCTTGTTGATGTAGACTTTTTTTTACCATATTGCTGGTGTGGATTACCACTGCTTCTCCCAACAGTAGAGTACAGAAGTAAAGAAGGGCAAGATGGACTGCCTTCACCTCTCTCCAGTTCGAAGACCTCTGAGAGTACACGAGAGACCAGAAACCCTGAACCTTCTGAGTATCCATCGAGTCCCCTCAACCTGAAAGGCTGGCGTCCTTTGTCAGCACCACTGGAAAAGGAGGAGATAGGGGAAATCTCTTCATGAGATGATCCTGATCCAACCAGCATGACAGATCCATCCAAACCTGTTCCATCATCCTGATGCAATCCGATAAACTGTAAGATACCGGAAAACAATTGGAAATAATCCACCTGAGAAGCTTGTGCAGGTGATACATGGCCCAAGGGACCAAAAAACTGTTAATGCAAAGTGGCCCTAGACCCTTACCCATTCTACTCCCTTTCGTTCTCCCTGACTTAACAGGTCCTGAACATCGGTCTTCAGGCTGCCCAGCCTTCTTTCTGACAGTCCCATCATTCCCATATGAGTTTAGAAATGTGCTCCAATGAACACCAAGTCCTGGGACGGAACCAAGAAATATTTTTCCCAGTTTACCAGAAACCCATGGTCTTGAAGCGCCCATGCTCTACCAATTGGGATCTTTCTGAAGATTGCACAAGCAGGCCATCCAGGTAAGGATGAATGAACACCCCCTCGGAGTGAAGAATAGCAATCAGCAGGGCCAGGACCTTTGTGAAAACCCTTGGAGAAGTTTTGAGACCAAAGGTAAGAACGCAGAACTGGAAATGTTCTTCTCCCACTGCAAATCGAAGACATTTTGGGATGGAACTGTGATTGGGACGTGAAGGTATGCATCTTGCAAATCCACAGATGCCAAAATAATCTCCTGGACGTAACATTGGCAGATTTGATTGAAGTGTTACCACTTAAAAATTAATCGACTTGATCCATAAATTAACCCATTTTAGGTCCAAAATGGGACGAAATGCCCCTGAAGCCTTCTAAACTAAAAACAGGATGGAGGAGGCACCTTTCTCTACCTCCGAGGGAGATACCCTACAGATTGCTCTTTTTGACAGCAAGTCTCTGACTCCATCTAGCAGAGCCTTTCACTCCCATATCTGGGGGCCTTTGCACAAACTCTATCGCATAGCCCTTTATCACAACATCCAGGACTCATTGATCCATCACATCCTGCATTTAAGCCTCTTGGAAATGCTGTATCTTGACTCCAACCGGCAGAAAGCTGGGAGAGGGTTGATTATCAGGAGCTCTTCTTTGCTGGATGCTTCTGGTTAGAGACATTGCATTTGTGTGAGAACTTAGGTTGGAATCTTCTGCGGAAAGAGGAAGGGCAAGAGTCACGCTTTGGGGAAGATTTAAAAGATCTATTCCAACTTTTCCCCGCCAAAGAACCTCCCTTGTTGGGCAACACATTCTTGTGTTCTTTAAATGCCTTAGAAGTCATAGAATTCAATTGCTCCTGAAAAACAGACTGCCCCTCACATGGAATTTTCATCAGTTAAGATTTCTTTCCTGGATCCTGCTTTCATTGCCTCAACCAAAGACTCCTCCAGGCTGTAATCAAGGCACCTGTGAACATAGCGGAAGAGCGTATGATGTCAGAAAGAATGTCTGCTAACAGCCTCGCTGTTGCTCCATTGCCACTAAGAGGTCATAACACTCTAGATCTTCTTGCACTGCCACAGCCAACTAAAGACTGAGCAGAGTAGGCTTAATAAATGCTCGTCTTAAGAGCCAAATTTTCCAACGAGAATGCCTTTTTTAGGCTTGAATCCACCTTCTTATCCATCACATCAGTGGGGGTATAATCCTCGGGTTGATGGTAGTTTTACCAATTAGTGTGGTGTAGGAAAGTGCCCCTTTTTGACATGGTCACCTCAACTTTTTGCCTCATATTTGATGTGATTTCGACTGGAAGTGCACTGGGTTCCTGCTAACCAAGTCCCGGATGCCTGATCTCTTTCCCAAAACTGTTTAATTGTTTTCCCCAAGTGGTGATACCTTTAGTACCCTCTGCAAGTCCCTAGTAAATGGTATCTCTGGAACCTAGGGCCTGAGGTACTAAAAAGGGTCCCCAGGGGCTGCAGAACATATCGTGCCACCATAAGGCACCCCTCACCAAGCTCATGCAAACTGCCACTGCAGGCTGCATGTCTTGGTGCAGACAAAAGTGAAAACACAACACGGCTCACAGCTTGTGTGCCATGCTTCCTGACACTGCATGCAGTATAAGTAAGTCACCCCTACAGCAGGCCTTACCGCCCTAAGGCAGGTGCACTATACTACATGTAAGGGCATAACTGCATGAGCAGGTATGCCCTGTACTGGTCAATTCCATTACTGCCATTGCAAGTGATTGGGGAAGCCTTAGTGACTCCAAGGGAAGGTAGCCCATTGGCTAGCATGCTACACTCCCCTAACGCCCCTAAATTCAGTATTTAGGGGAGACCCTGGCACCAGAAAACCAGATACCTGCCAAACTACAAAGAAGAAGGACACTGAAGAGCACAGACTGTGAAAGAAGCAAGTGACCCAGCACCAGACCCGCCGGCCTGTCTTATATTCCCAACAGAGTGCACCAAACGTCATCTCGTCCTGCAGCTGCCGTGCCTCTAAAGACTGGGAGGCCTGCCTGCCTTCAACAAAGACCCAGAGACACCCATGGAGCAGCGGAGCTGCTTCCATGCATCCGTCAGGCACACCAAAGAACACTCTGAGACTCCAGACAGTACCACAATGGGGGATTAGGTGTGTACAGGATGGGCCAACCTTCCAGGATGACTGGGAAGGGGCTGTACCCAGCCCCATTTACACTTCAAAGGGCTTTGCCTCCTGCATGCAAACACACACAAATCCAATACCAGGCCTTCCCTGTCTTTTATCATCCCAGACAGTTTGTAGCCTTGACAGGGGAAGGGGAAGATCGTTCCAGAATCAGATGTCTCACCCTACACAAAAGCTAGCACCAGGTATGATACTGGACCTCCAGAGTCACTCATCAGATTACACTTGGACTTGTGGATATTTCAGAAGAAGGACTGCCCTGCTGCTAGATGACTGCTGTGCTGCTTGAAGGACTGTCTTGATTTCTGAAAAGGAAGACTTGATCTGCTTGCCTCCATCCCATGTTTAACCAGAGTGACTCCAAGGGTCAGTTGGCTGACCTCCAGTGTGAGCTAGAGAGACACAACCAGCTTCAGAAGCCTCCCTGCAACTGCCCCTCTGACCTGCTACAACTGGACCTGCAACTAAATCTGCCAGAGTCCTGCTTGCCTTTGCTCGAGTGAGTCCCTGAACCCCAAGAAGTGCCTCCCCAAGTTCTAGACCCTTGGCAGAGTGAACTCCTCCTTAAGAAAAGGTGAAAATCCTGAAGTTGGGGCTTCTTGTGACCGACAAATGGGCCATTTTACGCCAAAACTTTGCCACTCACGATGACTGCCAATGAGAAACTCCAGTTAAACCTGCTCTGTGCGTTAATAGTGTGCGCCAGCGGTAACCAGCAATGCAAGACCTGCACTTTGCACTACAGCAACGACAGCCAGCAACAACTGCCAGTGCGAAGGTACATGAATGAGCATTGGCAACACATGACTGGCTCTTATTGCTATAACGATGACCATCCACTCTGCCCGGCTTGCTCTTCATGCTACAGCAACAACCATCCGCGACGCTCAGCCTCCTCCACCATGGATAGAACTCTTCACACCGGACTCTGAAAGTAATCTTTCAGCAAGGCTAACCTGGTACCTGTAGCCGACCTGTGCTCCATTATGGTCGGCCTGAACTTATGACTTTCCCCCCTGTCTAGCACGACCAGATAACCACAAGTGGTGCTTTGTGCTTTTAGGCGCTATTTTCACTGCAAACTTTGAAACTGAATATTATTGGTTCCACTGCTTGGATCTTTGTCATTCGGGTATCACTTTATTTATTAAAAGTTAATCTATTTATCGAAACTGGGTTGGGATTTTTCTTTTGTTGTGGTTTCACTGTATTACTGTTTGCTGTGTAAATACTTTACACATTGCCTCTAAGTTAATCCTGATTGCTTTGTGCCATGCTACCGGAGGGTTAAGCATGGGTTAATTTACTGAGTTTTTGGGATTCACCCTGACAAGGATTGTGGTTGTTGCCTGAGTGGGACTTTCACCCACCCTTGAACCAATAACCCAACTTCTTACAGTGTGGCCCCTATTAAGTCACTATTGAGTCGAAAAGGCCAAATTCATTGCAACCGGAGAGCTCAGATGGAAAAGAAGAAGAGTGCACAAGTGTCTTAAAGTCAACCTGAGACAAGTATAGTGCCTGTGGTGGATAAGCTGAGACTAGCCGTAGTGACCCTAGCTGAAGAAGGGTGTGATAAAAAGGGGGGGGCAAGAAACAAAAGGGAGGAGAGAAGAGGAGAAAGACTGAGAGTTTTGTGTCTGAAGAACGCATCCTGGGTATCATCAATGAAGAAACCTAGACCTGTGAGCAAAGTGACAGTGACACTGACCAGCCATTAGTCAGAAGAGCAAGAAGAACACGGATACCTAGTTAAAGGTACTCAGCTTATTTTGCTGAGAGTAAGGCAAACTTGAAAATACAAGACTGACGATTTTTTGTGAGACCGCCATGATTAAATCTGCCACAGTTTGACTTTGATTGAATTTTGATTTTGACTGATCTGAATTCAACTGACTTTTCTGAATAAATTAACTTTTAATCTGAACTTTGCGATGATGTTTAGGGCCCAGGCTCCAGTAGAAAAGTAGAGATGACACTTTTGAAGATAATTGATGCAGAGGTAGAGACTGACTTTGAAACAGATGAACTTGATATTCATGGTGGATAAGTAAAACGTTTTGCAGAATTTTTTGTTTATGTTATTTTTGAGTCTTGCATTTTTCCTTCGTGATTCACGAGACACCATATTGATCCATTCAATAAATAAATATGGCCATCGTATCAATTGTTTGTTTCATCTTAATAATATGTTTTTTAATAAGCATGAGTAAACCTGCAGAGCAGATTACTTAAAGCTAAACCTACCTCTCTGCCCCTGTAGAAGAGCAGCCTAGATATGATTTGAAATTATTGCTTATAGATATTTCTGAGGGAAATTTTTATAAGAATTGTGTTTTTAAATCTTTTGCAATGATATTCTCATCTCATGCATGGAAAGGATTGTTATGTCTTTACCTATCTGCCCAAGGATATGAGGTACCATCATATTACACTCACATATGGTATATATCCTGTAGTATAAGTTTGAGTCTTTTGTATTATCAGGGTCATTTTGAATATTAGTTTTGCAATTATGGTTTGATTCTTTCAGAAGTACCCATGTATAAACATTTGAATCCTCACTCTAATATCAAGTATATGAACACTGCTTGGCATTTTTTCTGTAAAGATTCATTGCAGATAACACATCAATATTAGAAATATATTGAAATTGTTCATTTCAAACTTCTAATAAATATTTCTGTAAAAACATGGTTGATGGGGGTTGGGGTGGGTTTACTTCAATATGTCACTAAGAAACACAACAGTAGCATATGACAATCTACAAAACAGATTAGTCTTTAAAATTTGCACTTTTCTCATGCTTCACAGAGCTGTGAATGTTATGGGATTCATGCAATTTGAGGATAATAGTCCTAAAACAGAAATTGACACAAGATTGCATGGTATTTATTTCTTAAAGGAATACTAGGAAAGGGAGCTTTAGATGGAAGCTGTAGCAAAGAACGTCATGTGAGAATGTAACAGCATAGCTATATAATAGACGTCAATAAACTCTGCTGCTGCCCGGAGCAGGGAATGTGCCACGTGCCACAGCTTTTCCTCTCAACATAAACCATTTAGAGAAAGATCAAATAATGAGGCAAGCACTAACGTAACTGATTTCCCCAGCGTCAGGTTGATCAGAGAAGATGGTGATCGGCGTGACGCAAAAGTGCATTAATGTACTGAAGAACTGCCTGAATCCTGCTTTGAGCTTCCTTATTATTTGTGGATTTTTGGATAAGAAAAAAAAGACTAAGTAGATTAACTTCCATTTCGACAAGCTCTTGCTAAATACTGTATAATGTTAAGAACTGCTACAAAAACACAAATTATTTTGCGAGCGTCTGCGGCAACTTCGTGTGGAATTTTGGATGGGGCAACTCATTAACAAATCCCTTGCTATTCACCTCAACTTGTGATCCAGAGTTGGGAGAACCTGCGCACATGTGTAAAAAAGGTTATTGTTATGCCTTAAAATGACTAATGCTGTCCCTTTGCATGCTG
Organism: Calotriton arnoldi; assembly: GCA_963921515.1. Classification (NCBI taxonomy): domain Eukaryota; kingdom Metazoa; phylum Chordata; class Amphibia; order Caudata; family Salamandridae; genus Calotriton; species Calotriton arnoldi. The sequence continues at coordinate 15,593 of CAWUFW010026580.1, forward strand.
GAATGTGGAAGGGATTATAATGTTGCAAACTACCGCCTAGTTATTTGGTAGATTAGCAATCTTATGAAATCTCTTCCACGATTCAAAAAAATAACAGACGGAAATTCCCTAACTTTTTTTCTAAAGGAAGAGGGTTCCACTAAGAGAGACACAATCAAGTATTAAGAAGTGGTCTAATTTAATTGGGAAGTCCAAACAGCATTTGCACATTTCTTTGTTTGCTCGAGTTAGCACATTACAGCAACACCTATTGGCATACAATTCAGGTGTATGTAAATATATAATACAATATTTCTATTTAATAACAGTGTATATATTCAGAATATCCCACTGTGCAAAACTATGACAGATCTGGTCCACATGTGGATCTGACATTATTGTGCATACATATGCCACTCTACATTAACATTTAGGCTGATCAAGCAATCTAAGTTTTAAATAGGAATATATAAAGACATTTTACAATGCTTCCATTGGGGAAGGTGTAACGAGGAGAAATATCATTATTTGTCTTCGTGTTTTCCTCTTTCTACTTGTGCTGCATTCTGCAGCACACATAGAAAGAGGAAAACGCCTCTTGTGATTATTTTTGTGCAGGAAGGTGTCCCTTCCCTGCACAAAATCAATCACCCCTACAACGCAAACACCCTTGCACCATGGCGTAATGGTGCCTGCGTTGGTGCAGGGCAGTCCATTGTGTGCCAGTGCAGGGGAAAAGGACAGGAATGAGCCATATCTCATAGATATGGCACATTCCGTCCCTTTTCTTTTGATGTTAGGCAGCAAAGCAAGAGTCCTTGCGGCGCTGTCCTGCACCAAAACTTCGTAAATGAGGCACTCAAGGTTTTGGCACTTTCCTCATTATTAAGAGGTTAGAATCCAAAGTCAGAAGGAGATGTTTCTGGTAGTTCCATGTAGCTAAGGGGGTTGTGGTTCCTGGGTGTAAAATCTCTGGCCATAAGCCCTTAATTGTTTTTTAAAGATAGATCCCCTATAGTGTTCATCTTGGCACTTATCTATAGGCAACCATTTACCAGATGGGTATACACCTATCACCATCTTGGCAACCATGGTGTACTGGGGGAGAGGGGCTATACATCTTGAGGGTTCTTCTAGCTATGAAATTACCTTCTTTTTCATGTAAAGAAAAGCAAGAGCTGCCCTGTAGACTTCTGTGAAATAAGGGCTATATGTAAGTATAAGTATGAACAATGTATCAATGAGGTAACATTTGTTCAGAAATTTCACTACCACCGTTAGTAAAGGTATAGTTAATTGACCCTGAAATTGGTTACAAAAAAGTATAAATGATATTATATTATGTGATGTATATACACAACGTTCTATTATAGTATGAAGTTTATACAATGAACATTGAACAATATAACTAAAAGTGCTCACCACAGAAGGTTATCATACACTGCTACATGAAAAACACTTTATTTCCATTAGTGACATTGTGAACTTGTGCTATAAAAACGTCAGTTGTTTCATCTCTTCGAAAGCTGATCCGAGCATTAGTTGCTAGGCTGCAGCTTTGAATCTGAAGAATGCTGGTTTGTTTATCAGAGATTCTGAAGGTAAGGAAACAAATGCTTTATTTTTATTGGGTAGTATTGGTATCCTGTTGTGGTAATTTCTAGAACTAACAGTTGTAGTTTAAAGTTCAAGAAAGGAGTGGAGGTGAATCTACTCAAGAATTGCCCCAAGCATCAAATAGAGAGGATGATGTGATGAGTTTCATGTAGAAGGAAAATAAATCCTCAGTGAAGGAGCCTGTTAAGCTGGCTTTAGAGGTAATTGTAAAAAAAAAGTTGATGCATCAGGTGAAGACATTTGAATTCCGTGAGAGCGGGAGATAGAGGTTCCAGAGGCAATGAAACTAAATAATAGAAAGTGCACTAGAAAAAGGAAAGCACAAGGAGACAAATTTGGGTGTTAAACATAATACTATGAAGATAAGGATGAATACTACAAAGAAAGATGGCCATGCATAAAATGGCTAGGCAAAGTGACACGCTGTGAGATGGTGTCTGTTGCAGTACAAAGGAAACCCGGTTGATGACTGGCAAGGAATAGTTTGGCAGATTGTAGAACTGAACTATATTAAAGAAATCAAGATGAAGACTTCTGATGAATATGTGCTTGATGATGTTTTAGAGGATGATTTCGATAGTCATGATTTGACAACTTCTTACTTCGCTGAAGTTTTAAAAGATCCGCCAGGTTAGGACATGTTTAGTATATATGCAAAAAAGTGTGCGAACTGGTGGCCAATGGAACATTTGACTGAATTTAGAAAAAAAAAGAATTAGAAAACCATTGAATATAGATGAGAAAAATATTATGAAGATGGAGTAGTCTCACCCAGATTTAGACTCAGATCTAACTACTTTCCTTTTTAAACTAGGAAGAGATCCCAGAAATAGTTTGGGGAAATCATTGAATTAGTGTCAAGATAAGTTGTAGATATTGTTGGGCCATAAGCCAGAATATTTGACATGACAGAGGAAGCACAAACTCAGCTGGGGCAAGTGAAATAATCATTGCTAGGAGGTTGGGAACAGAGAGCATTTTGAATGTTTGGGTAGCACAAAAGCAGCACTAATAGCAGAAAGATGAAAAGATGCTTTAATTAAATGTTATCTATAATTAGGTAATATGGCAACTTAGAAAGCCAGGGATAAGGCAAAAGGCTTCCTCTTTGGAGAAATTATGGAGAAGAACATCGGACAATATATGTCAACCATCACAGCCCTATACAAGGCATTTATTTCTATGCTCAAAGTGTTTGGCAACTTCAGTGTTTTTATCTTTGGCTGGAGGAAGTGGCCATTCTTCTGGTTTCAGACTTCTCAATGCTTAGATTCACTGATTCCAGGCCACAGTGGTATTTTTACCACAACATGGAAGGGAGCATGGGCAAGAGGTTGAAGTGGATGAGCGCAAACACAGGCAAACCGACAGAATGGGTCTGGAGTGCAATTTGCATTATTTTTCCATTAAGGGGCAAAATTAAAACAGTGAACCAAACAATTATTTGGTGATACATACAATTCAAGGATAAAAGATAGAATTTGCTTGTATGACTTAAGAAAGTAAAGACCATAGGGTCATGTTATTGTCATAATCTATGACTTGTCGGTGAGAACACAAGTGCAAAACCCCAAACTCACAGGTGCTGAGTTTATTTCAGGGATGGAAATTACGGCTCTGGTCCCAGAGTGTCTGCATTCTTGAGCCTGAAAGCAAATGACATTTCCCAGGAGTCTGCAGAACACTCATGTTGCATGAAGGTAGTGGCAGCCATTTTGTCGTGTTTAAGTTTCTTCATGACTCCCAGCATCCTTGATAGCTAGGGAATTGAGATATTTTGCAGCTTCAGCAAGGGCTTCGAATCCAGAACTTGTCTAAAGGTTGGAGAGTGTTTGTTGTTTCTGTGAAATCATATGTGGAAATGGAAGTTAAACTCAGATGTATTCTACAGTTTTCACAATTTGATGTACTGATTCTGAATTATCTTTGAGTATATACAACTATAGTTATTATTGCATATTATCAGATCATAGTTATATGTGGAAAGGAAAAGGATTCAATTGACTTTACGAGACTGGTGAAAGAGTCAAGATGCGTATATTTTATTTAAAGCAGTGGTGGGTGTCCAGTGAAGAGACTAATTGTATTAGTTTGAGCTACATTATTCTGATGAATGTTTGTTATAGTATAGTTTTGCAAAAAGACAACCTTGAATTAAAACGGCACCAGAGTATCTGTATTCACAAATTAGAAGGTAATTACCTTGTCAGAAAAGAGAAGGGAATGAGTTCATGGAAAAGGATGAGTAACATTAATTATGTCGATATAACTTATGTTATAGTTTTCAAGCACACCATTGTTGCACTTCAATATAGAGAGCCTGAATCAGAGATATTCTGAAAGTACATAATTTCTATAGAAGGTGGTAGATGATTAAATATAGAAACAGACACTAAAGATATTCATCTTGTTTTTAGAGTGCCTAGCTGAGTGAGAAGTCAAAATGGTGCTATCAAGTGACTCTGTTTACTCTTTATCCACTCCCCTTTCACTGGCTCAACATCTAACTAACATACTGCTATTGTATAATAATAGCCAATATGGAGAAGGAGTAGAAAGATTAATTGCTCATGTTGGCTTCAGACTATCTCATAATTAATAAAAGTGCAAGAACAGTTCATGAGATAACAGGTGGAACAGATGTTACAGAAGATTGAGAGTTTGGAAGTACAAGAGAATAATCAAGTGATTATCAGCACTTTGTTTCTAGTACAATAGAAGAACAAAGGACTGAGACCTGTAATACATTTTAGGGAATTAAATATATCAGTGATTCACTGACATTTCAAGGTGTAGGGTGTCCATCTTCTGAAGGATATTCTCCAGGATGCATATTTTGCGATCCCATAGCAGACGGTTTTTAGTGTGTACTACAATTCTGGTGGGAAGTCCTAATATGTTATTTCAGGGGTCTACAATCTGCATTACCCTCTTGATGTTTCACAAAGGTTCGGCATCCTGCAGTGGCATATCTCAGAGAGAAAGGTATAGGATTAATAGTATATTTGGACAACATTCTTCGGATGCCTCAAGATGCATTGCGATTGAAGATTTAATTAGAAACGGTGAAGAACTTATCAGAACATTTAGGCTTCAGGATAAACAAAGAGAAGTCAAATTTGGAACTGTGTCAGGAGTTGACCTTCTTTGTTTTTCTCATAGAAACGGCAAAATCTGTGGTAAACCTGCCCATGAAGGGAAAGAAGAAGATAAAAATAATGATGTGAGAGTTGCTGAGTGAAACATTACTCAGTTGGACCTTGGCTGCTATTATTAGCCTTCTCTCAGCATTATTTCAGGCAGTTTTGATTGGCCCTCTACATTATTGGCCACATCAGTGTCTGAAGGCAACGAGTTTATGCAGAGGATTGGGATATGGGAACAGGCTAGCTTTATTGGAAGAGGCGAGAGAGGTGCTTCATTGGTGGTTGAAGAACATGGAAGCATGGAATGGTCATGCAATCTTTGGAGTCGAGACGGACTATGGAGTAGAGTCTGACGCAAGAAGTGTAGAACGAGGTGCTCAGATGGGCAATCAAAACATGGCAGTCTGGTGACTTTAATGGAGTCCAACGCTTGACAGTGCAGGTACTAGTGTATTTTGGTTGGAAGGTGGATTTAGGTGCAGTAGACTGGACACAGAGGAGAGTTTACGCATTGCTACAGTTTTCAATGTTACAATGGGGTTCATTGGAGGTGCTCAAGCAGAGTGTAGTTTAGCCCTTGTGACTCAGCTTTTAGCTTCCCACTCTTGGAGGTCGATTCCGATTCGGGCCGGAAAAAGCACCGACCGACTCGGAGCCGGAAAAATTACCGACCGACACGTACCAGTGGCGCCCGACACGCCAAGTACGATGCAAGCCGCGATAAATCCGACCGACACGTCAGGAAACCAAGCCGACCGACCGAGCCGCTCGGAAAATAGCAATCCGGCCGGAAAAACACGCGAATCCAACCGACCGACACGCACCCGGAACAAATCCGACCGAATCGTACCCGCCAACTCCAACCCGCAAAGTACGATGCAAGGCGCGAAAACACGACCGAGTCGGACGGAGGACAAGCCGCACGACCGACACGCATACAAAACCGAGCCGAAGCAACACAATACACCGCGACCGACGCGTACGCAGCATACAAAACTGCACAAACACAGCGTGAACGAAACGGAAAACACCGTACGAGACCAATGCAGGGTCCGACTCGGTCACAAGAACGTTTCCAACATACACAAACAGCACAAAGGAAAAATCAACCAAAAAAAGGCCAAACAAGCAATTACCAAGCCAATAAATACTGGGGGGTGGGGACAGAGAACAAAGACACACCCACAACTCCACCTATATAAAGGACACAAATCACTACCATGAGCCTTTGCAAATGCCATTCCACTGCCAGCACCCAAGAGAAAGCAACCACACACCCACAGCTCATCCCTCACACAAGCCACACACCAGCAGCACACCAACAAATACCTACCTCACATACACCCAGCACAACACACACCCACACACCCTCACCTGCACACCAACACACACATCACCCACCATCACCACCCATCACCATGCCCCCCAAGAAGAATCACAAGTTCCTAGATTGTGAATTGGAAGTCCTGGTAGACGAGATCCTCAGGGTAGAGCCACAGCTGTTTGGCACATTGGTCCAACAGACCCCCATGTCACAGAAAACCAAGATGTGGGAGAGGATCATCAACAGGGTGAACGCCCAATCACCATGTCGGCGCACAAAGACCGACATCCAGAACAGGTGGTATGACGTGCGCAGGAGGGTACGGAAACTGCTGAAGCAAGACTACATCAACAGCCAACACACCGGCAGTGGCCCTCCTGCCAAGCCAATATACCTCAGGCCCTGGGAGGAGAAGGTGCGGGCCATCCTACCGCCAGTGAGCATATATGGACTAGAGGACATCCCAGAGCCTGGTGAGTACACAACAAATGTACACAATATACTGCCACAAAACACACACATCACTGTCAAGGGGAGAGTCAAACCATGCACTCATAGCAATTACACAGCAACTAGAACAGAATCATCCCAAAATGTGTATGTCAGTCAGATAAACACAACACATGCCATCAAAAAAGTCACATCCAACTGTGCCAACACATGTACAAACACAACCACAACTACAGCTAGGCAGTGGCACAAATAGAACTAACACACACATCCACACATGTAGCCACCACAACAACACCAACACACAGTGAAGACCACTCAAAGGAAGGAATTCTGTGTATGCTGGCCAAGTCAGTGTAGCCAATAGCATCATGGGAGTCGCAGTCACACATATTGCCCCCCCCACAACTGTCCCATCAACACCACCATGAACCATGCGCACATCACAGGGAGTGGAGAAGGACTCACAAGATGGCTGACACTGGCTACTGCTGTGAGGAGCACAAGGCCCTGCTGGCAACTGTGCACCAACAAACAGCAGGACACCACTGACTGACATCCTGAGAGACAACTTACACTCCCTGCAATGCAAGCACAGTCCATGGTGGGATATCTGGCTGGCTGGGTGGGAAGGGGGACTTGCAGCACTGACCATAGTCACCAGCACCTCCCCTCACACCCCCCCCCAACACAAACTCCACAGTACCCACCTGGTAGAATGCAATGCCCTCCATCCTAACACAAGATCCCACAAAGCACCACCACCCTGGGTTATGTTGTATGAAGCACAGGGACACTCTTGGGACTCTTAGCCAAACAACTGCCAGGACAACACTCCCAGCCATCCTGTCAGCACAGCCAGCCCACCCCACAGGGAAGCAGAGTCAAAAGGAAGGAAGCATGGGCATGCTGGGAAGGGGGTGGAGGCAATAGCATGATGGGAGTCGTAGTCACAGACATTGCTCAGCCTCACAACTGGCCCATCAACACCACCCTGAACCATGCTCACATCACAGGGAGTGGAGAAGGACTCACAAGATGGCTGACACTGGCTACTGCTGTGGGGAGCACAAGGCCCTGCTGCCAACTGTGCACCAACAAACAGCAGGACACCACTGACTGACATCCTGAGAGACAACTTACACTCCCTGCAATGCAAGCACGTTCCATGGTGGGATATCTGGCTGGCTGGGTGGGAAGGGGGACTTGCAGCACTGACCATAGTCACCAGCACCTCCCCTCACACCCCCCCCAACACAAACTCCACAGTACCCACCTGGTAGAATGCAATGCCCTCCATCCTAACACAAGATCCCACAAAGCACCACCACCCTGGGTTATGTTGTGTGAAGCACAGGGACACTCTTGGGACTCTTAGCCAAACAACTGCCAGGACAACACTCCCAGCCATCCTGTCAGCACAGCCAGCCCACCCCACAGGGAAGCAGAGTCAAAAGGAAGGAAGCATGGGCATGCTGGGAAGGGGGTGGAGGCAATAGCATGATGGGAGTGGTAGTCACAGATATTGCTCAGCCTCACAACTGGCCCATCAACACCACCCTGAACCATGCTCACATCACAGGGAGTGGAGAAGGACACACAAGATGGCTGACACTGGCTACTGCTGTGGGGAGCACAAGGGCATGCTGGGAACTGCACACCAACCAACAGCAGGACACCACTGTCAGCCATCTTGCCATTGCCCTCACACCCACACACACTGAACTCCCCACAAAAGCAAGTAAGTATGGGAATGCTGGGAAGTGGGGTGGAGGCAATAGCATGATGGGAGTCACAGTCACAGACATAGCTCACCCCCACAACTGTCCCATCAACACCACCCTGAACCATGCTCACATCACAGGGAGTGGAGAAGGACTCACAAGATGGCTGACACTGGCTACTGCTGTGGGGAGCACAAGGCCCTGCTGCCAACTGTGCACCAACAAACAGCAGGACACCACTGACTGACATCCTGAGAGACAACTTACACTCCCTGCAATGCAAGCACGTTCCATGGTGGGATATCTGGCTGGCTGGGTGGGAAGGGGGACTTGCAGCACTGACCATAGTCACCAGCACCTCCCCTCACACCCCCCCAACACAAACTCCACAGTACCCACCTGGTAGAATGCAATGCCCTCCATCCTAACACAAGATCCCACAAAGCACCACCACCCTGGGTTATGTTGTGTGAAGCACAGGGACACTCTTGGGACTCTTAGCCAAACAACTGCCAGGACAACACTCCCAGCCATCCTGTCAGCACAGCCAGCCCACCCCACAGGGAAGCAGAGTCAAAAGGAAGGAAGCATGGGCATGCTGGGAAGGGGGTGGAGGCAATAGCATGATGGGAGTCGTAGTCACAGACATTGCTCAGCCTCACAACTGGCCCATCAACACCACCCTGAACCATGCTCACATCACAGGGAGTGGAGAAGGACTCACAAGATGGCTGACACTGGCTACTGCTGTGGGGAGCACAAGGCCCTGCTGCCAACTGTGCACCAACAAACAGCAGGACACCACTGACTGACATCCTGAGAGACAACTTACACTCCCTGCAATGCAAGCACGTTCCATGGTGGGATATCTGGCTGGCTGGGTGGGAAGGGGGACTTGCAGCACTGACCATAGTCACCAGCACCTCCCCTCACCCCCCCCCAACACAAACTCCACAGTACCCACCTGGTAGAATGCAATGCCCTCCATCCTAACACAAGATCCCACAAAGCACCACCACCCTGGGTTATGTTGTGTGAAGCACAGGGACACTCTTGGGACTCTTAGCCAAACAACTGCCAGGACAACACTCCCAGCCATCCTGTCAGCACAGCCAGCCCACCCCACAGGGAAGCAGAGTCAAAAGGAAGGAAGCATGGGCATGCTGGGAAGGGGGTGGAGGCAATAGCATGATGGGAGTCGTAGTCACAGACATTGCTCAGCCTCACAACTGGCCCATCAACACCACCCTGAACCATGCTCACATCACAGGGAGTGGAGAAGGACTCACAAGATGGCTGACACTGGCTACTGCTGTGGGGAGCACAAGGCCCTGCTGGCAACTGTGCACCAACAAACAGCAGGACACCACTGACTGACATCCTGAGAGACAACTTACACTCCCTGCAATGCAAGCACGTTCCATGGTGGGATAACTGACTGGGTGGGTGGGTGGGTGGGAAGGAGGTCTGGCTGTCAACCAAACACAATCAATGCAGACCATGTTCACACCCCAGAGAATACATAGAAATGCCCAAATAATGCAGGACAATGTGCCACACCAATATCAACCCCTGACTGTGACGACTTAGGACAATACAATGTACAGGCCCGCACCCCGAGGCACAGTCACAACTGTCAGGTGTGTCAACCACTGATGCCTGCAGAAACATGACATACATTGTTTGTGTCTCCCAAAAACAGGTGATGATAGGGACACAGCAGCAGACGCTGAGGAGTCCCAGTCCCAGGCTCAAGAGGATGCCGAGCTCACTGGCGTCGTACAGCCTCTGTCCTCCTCGGACGATGAACAACCTGGCACATCCGGTGCAAGTCAACTTGCAGCACCAGCAGGACCACCAGCTGCAGCACCAGCAGGTCCACCAGCTGCACCCTCTGCACCCACCCCTCCAACGACTGTCACCACGAATACCATCCCTGCCGACATGGACAGAATAAGGAACAACACCAGCGCAGTGACCCTGGACCAACCTGGGGCCATGGACACCACCACCACCACCAACCCCCAAGGTGGACCAGGGTTATCTGTGCGTGCAACTGCACACACTGCACATGTCAGCAGGGGTGGTGGGAGGGGTGGGAGACAGAGGTCGCTGCTTGCAGACGTTGCTGGTGTGCATGAAGACCCACAACTGGTACGCATAGCTGATGCGTACCAGTCCAGCACCGGAGAGCTCAGCCAGGTAGTGGGGCTCCTCAGAGACATCAAACAGCAGCAGGCTGCCCATCATGCCCGCTTGGACTCCCACATGTCCCACGTGGAGTCACACATGTCACGTGTGGACTCCCACATGACCCGCGTGGAGTCCAAGTGGGATGGACTACATGAGATGACGGCGGTGCACAGGGACATTTTACAATGCCTCCGCCAGATGAACAGCAACCAGTCCACACCTCCCTGTGTGCCAACAACATCTGGTACCGAACAAACTGCAACTGCCACAGGGAGGGAGGAGGACTCTGGCGGAGAGTCCCCTGCACCGCAGCAGCCTGCACTTGAGGGCCCCCCCAAGAAGAGGGGTCGTCCGAGGAGGGGAAAGTGAGAGGCTGATGGCCAAGCGCAACTCCCAGGAAGCCTGAACCTGTTCTGGATTTTCGCCTTTGTGCACAGACTGTTCACCCTGTTGATGGCAACACTACTCCCACACATTGCATGGGGAGAACAAGTTGGAACAATGTGTCAGACAACTGTGGCCCCGATACTGGGGATCCTGTCTACCTGGACTTTCTATTCATCTAGGAACTTGGGATTGCAAGATTCATGTACAGCACAATCCATCCTATGCACTATTATCACAGATGTATCACAATAAACACAATAATACACCATACTTGCCTCTGTCGTGATTCCAACGTGGGTGCTGTTATGGGGATGATGAACAGCAAAATTACACTGTGTATGCGAACTGCAACAGCAAGGACAACACAGGCATGTGAGTACAGGCAACGTGACACATATGAGGGAGACACACCACCAGGGCTACACAACACATACACACCTAGGCCATCTGACTCATTGCCTACACTGATGTTGCCAGGGAAGACGGTGCAATGCACAGACACCACACCCATTCCCAGTTGTAGTCAAGTAGCCCACAGGTGCAGTAAGCAAATGGCAGTCAAATGTGTGACCACAGACAACGCACATCACTAAGTGAAGCACAGGTTTATTACACAGTAGCAACATGCCGTAACCACTACAGATGCAAGGTAACCCCACCTGGTAGCGGGCACACAGTCAACAACTGTAGACAGAAGGAAGTCCATGGGTGTGGCGCACATCACCTGTAGGGACACAACAGCTACCAGCCTGGATGTGCAATCACGTCGTCGGTGGACACAGTTGACCAAACGAATCTGAAAGTACCCTGTGAAGGACAGAAATGACACACAGTCAAAAGCAATGGAGTACAGGACAGAACAGCAAAACTCATGCACAATACATGTTACAAGATACCCACCCAGAACCAAGTTAGCATGTGAACACTGTTGGGGAGTACAGCCCACCTGTAAGCACACATCGCAACACACATCCAGTCAAGTAGCCCATGGACACACTCCAACAGCACCAGAGCACCACCCACACATCATGCCAACTCACATCATTGACATGACACCTCAGGATACTCACATTCAGCTAAAGAAGTTGGTGATGAGCTGTGTGCGGACATCACCATCACCATCATCATCATCATCGTCACTGGCATCGTGGTCCAGGCCAGGATCCTCCACAGGTGGCGGATGTTGGTCATCGTCATCCTGGATGAGAGGCAACTCCTTCCGCACTGCCAGGTTGTGGAGCATGCAGCAGACGATGATAATCTTGCACACTTTCGCAGGGGCATATGGGAGGGACCCTCCGGTCTTGTCCAGGCAGCGGAAGCGGCTCTTCAGGAGACCAAAGGTCCGCTCAATCACTCTCCTGGTCCGACCATGTGCCTCATTGTAGCGCATCTGGGCAGGTGTCACAGGGTTCCTGAGGGGTGTCAGCAACCACGGCATGTTGGGGTATCCCGAGTCACCTACGGACAGACAAGTGCACATCAGCTGACTTGGAAAAGTGGGCGGAATACTACAGATCAGATCACACACAATGGCACAAAGTCAGTACACACCGACAAGCCAGGCACGCTGGTTCTGCATCTGTGCCATCAACCTGGGGATGCGACTACTCCTCATCACAAAGGCATCGTGTGCTGAACCAGGGAAACGGGCACACACGTGTGTGATGGTCATGTCTGCAAGACACACCACCAGTGCATTGACCGAGTGGTAGTGCTTGCGGTTCCTGTAGGCCTGCTCCTGGGCCTGTGGTGGTACCAAAGCCACATGTGTCCCATCAATGGAGCCAATGACATGCGGCATCCTCCCCAGGGCATAAAAGTCACTCTTCACGTCAGTGAGTCGTCGCAGTCTAGGGAAATAGATGTACCGGTTCAGGAAGAGCAACATTGCCGCCAAGAAATCGCGGAGCACACGGCTGAACATGGTCTGTGACATCCCACCAGCAGACGCCACAGTATGTTGGAAGGTACCGGTGGCAAAGAAGTGTAGGGCTGCCATCACCTTCACCTTGGGGGTCAGCGCTGTAGGATACGGCCGGCCAGGCTGCAAATGTGGGGACAACTGCACTGCCAAATCCTCAATCAGCTGCCTGGTGAAGCGGTACCGTCGGATGCTGTCCCGTTCCACCATCGTTGCCAGGTCTGGGAATGGCCGATGGACAGCAGGAGCCCTGCAGTGCAGAGGAGAAGTAAGCAAGATCGTCAGTCACCCCACATATGCGGCATTGAACACACTCAAGATCCCAACATACATCATCATGAGGCACAACTACATGAAGTGTGCAGTACCGGAACGACATGTATGGTACATACATGGCCAACATCTGTCAACACGGTCCTACAGGTGGCATCAATTTGTCCCAGGTTGGCCCATTGGATATCATGATGCTGTGTCACAGTCACCCCCCAGTGACATGTGAGGACAGATGTGCCCCAGGCACCACAGCTCAACGACAGGCACATTCCCAGGGACCCTGTAATGCCACATGGACACTGGCATCACCTGGAGTATCATGTGTACACCACAACAAAACAAACATGACCCCCACAGGTAGTGGCCACACTTGCCATGGCAGGAGAGCCATGGACGTCTGTGACACACACGCACAACATCAGAGTCCATGCACACACAACGTGGATGTGGAGACTGTCTCCCATTGTGCACATGAAATCAGAGACATTGTAAACACTACATGCACAAAGACTGTGGAGGGCCATCACTATTGTGCCACTGGGACACCCTGGCTCAAACATACCGTCCCACATGGGACTCACGGGGTATGTGACATGACATACACAAACACCACTGTGAAATGTGACCATGGCACATGCACAGATATGAACAGTTGCACATCACAGTGGTCACGTACACGTAACACCCAGGATCCTGTCCCCATTAACACGTGCACAGCCTGGGGGTGGCTGCCCACAGGTGACACCCACAGGACAACATGTACACCAACATACACACAATAGGAAATGCAGCCTTACATGCCTTATGATAAGGTTTGGACAGGCTGTCGTGATGTAGGTGTGCCCCTCACTCCCTGGGAGCTATCTGTGGCTGGCATATGTCCATCTGAGATAGGCATGCTGACATATGCCAGTCACATGTACAGTGATGCGTTGAACAGCAATGGACCGATCGGTGCCTCCGGCCGGCCCATTGCATTCAATGTGTGCGGGTACGCGTTGTACCCCTGTGCTGTTGAACAGCAATGGACCGATCGGTGCCTCCGGCCGGCCCATTGCATTCAATGTGTGCGGGTACGCGTTGTACCCCTGTGCGCGTTGAACAGCAATGGACCGATCGGTGCCTCCGGCCGGCCCATTGCTTTCAATGTGTGCGGGTACGCGTTGTACCTCTGTGCGCGTTGAACAGCAATGGACCGATCGGTGCCTCCGGCCGGCCCATTGCTTTCAATGTGTGCGGGTACGCGTTGTACCCCTGTGCGCGTTGAACAGCAATGGACCGATCGGTGCCTCCGGCCGGCCCATTGCTTTCAATGTGTGCGGGTACGCGTTGTACCCTGTGCAGCGTTGTACTGCAATGGACCGATCGGTGCCTCCGGCCGCCCATTGCATTCAATGTGTGCGGGTACGCGTTGTACCCCTGTGCGCGTTGAACAGCAATGGACCGATCGGTGCCTCCGGCCGGCCCATTGCATTCAATGTGCGGGTACGCGTTGTACCCCTGTGCGCGTTGAACAGCAATGGACCGATCGGTGCCTCCGGCCGGCCCATTGCTTTCAATGTGTGCGGGTACGCGTTGTACCCCTGTGCGCGTTGTACCTCAATGGACCGATCGGTGCGCACCCATTGACAATGGACTTGCCTGGCAACGGACGCGTTTTCGAATATTCGAACGAGTCGGTTGCTGGAAAATCAGTTGGTCACCCACAACAATGTTGCAAAATCATGTATGTCATGAAGTTGAAATTTTGAAGGATGCTGTGGGCGTGTTTTGGTGCTGCTATTCCATGGATTGGCCAGATTCAGAAGATGCAAACGACTTGGACCTATCACTTTGGACACAAGGGACAGTATCTGCCTCTCCAGCACATATATATTGCTGCATGTTCCCCTGAGAGCCCACTTGCCTGCACTACATGCTCCAGGACGACATCTGCCACTGCACTGCTGCTGTCTCTGCCCCTCTGGACCCTGCAATGGCACGTACTGTGGAGAGAGCCCCAGCCTTCAGCCTTGAAGAGAACCAGGCCCTGCTGGACAGCCTACTTCCACAGTACAGCAAGCTGTATGGGACACCAGGGGAGCAGGTGAGTGTTCTGTGCACTGCCTTTCTGAATGTGCATTTTGTCTGACTAGCAAGGCTGAGAGTCAGCACACCACTGGCTAGCAGGCTCACTGAGTAGTTGTCACCCCCCATAGTGTGTAGTGACTTGCACTGGACAGGTATGGTGCAGTGACAGTGCTTCTGAACAGGGTTTTACTCCCCATGCAATGATACCATGTAGTGACTTCTGGAAAACTGTCCATGGGCAGCCGTGCACTGCCTGGGTACACCATGTGCCCCTGTGATTGCGACATGTATATGCAACTGTGTCATGCACGGATATGTTGCATGTGTAGTAATGGCCTTATCACTTTGTCATCCTGACAGGCTTCTGCCCATCGGAAGCATGAGATCTGGAAGGACATCGTCCGGGCTGTCCGGTCCGTGGGGGTCTACAAGCGCCGGATCCGCAACTGCCAGAAGAGGTGGCAGGACCTTCGGGGCTGGACCCGGAGGATTGCACGGGTCCAGCTGAAGCTGTCGCCTCCTCGCAGGAGGGGCGGAACACGGACCCTGACCCCCACATGCTCAGGATCCTGGCGGTGGTCTTTCCAGACCTGGATGGGCAGCTGAAGGCCAGAGAGCAGCAAGGAGGGGGTGAGTCAAAGACTGCACTGTGTACTCTGTCTAACATGCTATGTGCCCTCCTCGGGCCAGGTTGAACTGCCACAGTACAGCAGTCATGTTGTCCAGGAGCCATGTCCCTCTATTGTGCACTGCCCACTCCTCATCTGATACCCAGGTGTGGCCCTTACATGCAGGGAATTCTGTCACTTAGGACTGTGTCCTTGCAGTTTGCTTGACTCAAGGTGGGAGACAGCATCTGTTTCCCTGACTCTGTGGTGGGCATCATGGGTGGGTCCATTGCTTACACAATGCCTGTATTCTGACATGTATTCAGCGTGTTACTTTGATCTGTGGTCCAATTGCTGAGCTGATCCACCACATGTGGCTGGGGTACCTGGCACACACCCATGCTGCGGGTGGGAACAATGTTCGGGCCCCAGGAGTATGTATATGACGTGTGTCACACATACTTAGCCAGCTGCCTACAGTCCAGGGCTCATCCCTCATTCATGTGGGGCTGGACAGTCATGCCTACTCCAGGCCATACAATACACTCTGTACTCCCACTCCCGTGTATCAGAGGACACATTGTGCACAGTGATTTGACCCCTCAGGTGTCTGCCTCTGTGTCAGTGTGCTGTGGATTAGTCGCCAGGACTGCTGTGGAGTTTCTTGGTAGGGGCTCAGCATGCCACTGGAGATGTGACCATAGGAGACGATACTTGTGTGACACATAGGTGTCTGATCAGCTGCCCATGCAGACTGGGGCATGTAAATGTGAAGTTCAGGCAGCTGTTCCCCATGCACAGCAGAGTGTGAGGGGCTCAGGTTCAGAGGGTAGTGTCACAGGTCTCCCATATGTCCAATAGGTATGACCTGGACAGATGAGGGTTAAGAGGATGTGTTGTGGGGGATGTACATGTGCACTTGTGCAGCTCCAGGACTTGCATTCCCCATGACCTACTATTGTGACACAGTGCAGAGTGTTGATAGATCTGGCTGCAAAGTCATACATCACTGAGACAGTGATGTATGACTTTGCAGTCATGCCTCCGCCATGGCATGTGTCTACTGATTGGTGATCCTGCAGGGGAGTGACATGTGCTACATGCACACCATAGTGGCGCTGGCTATCAGGACATGGGTGCATCATGGTGTCTGTCGCTGGTATGCATCACATGCATTTC
>CAWUFW010026581.1:0-32455 GCA_963921515.1 Calotriton arnoldi
GTTAATTTGATTTTTTTCTTTCTTGATACGAAGATAATTGTCCAGAAATATTCCAGATCTATTAGCATTAAACACAATTTAGCTTTGTTGTTTGGCCAGTTCCTAACCAATCACTGCGCTGCCCGGGAGGAGCCAGTTGTGCCCCCCAGGCATTTAAATGCTGGCTGCTATGCGGACGCGTGCAGCGGGCGCGCCACTGGCGCGCCAAAGGGGCGCCAAAGGCAAGCCCGTCTGCACCCATCCGCGCAAGGATGCCGCCAGGAGCCAGGACCCCTGCCCCTCTGCGGCCCCACAGATTGGTCTATTCACGTGAGGCTTTGGTCGCTCTTTCAGATGTGGCAGCTTGTGGGGATCACAACCTTCCCCCAGAGTCCTGTCCTTCCTACTGCGAGCACTGCACTTTTGAGACCAGCCCGCGCCTGTGTGTATCCAACCTTGATCCTAAACACAAGAGCCTCACTATCCTCAGCCTCAACTGCCGCTCTTTAATTAAACACCATGCTGAGGTGTTTCATCTTCTCCAAGACCAATCCCCTGAGGTCATATTTCTAACAGAAACT
Organism: Calotriton arnoldi; assembly: GCA_963921515.1. Classification (NCBI taxonomy): domain Eukaryota; kingdom Metazoa; phylum Chordata; class Amphibia; order Caudata; family Salamandridae; genus Calotriton; species Calotriton arnoldi. The sequence goes on from CAWUFW010026581.1 coordinate 561, forward strand.
TGGCTCTCTGATGACTCAGTGGCGATTCCTGCCCTTTCCAGCTGGGTATGCTATGAGCTGCCTCAATAGAACCACAGGAAGAGGGGGAGGTATCGCTATTATATATAATGCCGCCTACACCTGCAGCCTTGTCCCTATTGACATTGTCAATAGCGAAAGTGCTCTTTTTAAAATCACCTTAACAGCCAACTTTACGCTCTCTGGGCTCCTGATCTACCGCCCTCCTGGCCCATCGGTCACTTTTAGGGAAGCCCTTGCCAATGCCATCCCCTCATTGGCCCTTCAGGCAGCCAACTTCAACATCGTAGGGGACTTGAATCTCCATCTAGAGTTACAGGAGACTTCGGATATTCGTGCCTTCTTGGGTGATATGGAAGCATGTCAGTTAGTCCAATTGGTCCCTGGCGCCACCCACATAGCCGGCCACCTTCTGGATCCAATTTTTTCCAATCTTCAGCCGTTGGAGGTGTTGCCACCCCTCCCTATGACCTGGACAGATCACTTTCTTATCCAGATGCGGCTGTCACTAGCAGGCCCTAAACTACAGCCTCACCGCATTCCCTCGCTCAAGCGCCCATGGCACAAACTGGATCAAGCTGCCTTTTTGGCCGCCTTAAGCACCCAGCATCCAGAGAGGTCCGCTAATATGGACGAGGCCCTGCGGTACTTCCAGAGGTGGATTTCCCAAGCCCTGGACTTACACATCCCGTTCAAACTCACTTACCCTAAAAGCGCACGGGCCAACGGCTGGTTCAATGAGCCTTTGTCCCTAGCTAGGAAAAATTGCAAGGTCTTAGAGCGCGCTTGGAGGAGATCCTATGACCCGCTGGCCAAGATAGAGTACAGGGATGCGATTAAGACCTACCATAAACTGCTCTGCAATACTATACCACCCAGATAACCTCTAGTAATAACCCGACTAAAACTATTTTCTCTCTTTTAAAAGACCTTGTAAAGCCCTCCGCCGCCACTGGCAACACCATTTTTTCGAATCTGCAATGTGAGGCATTGGTCAAATTCTTTATGGAGAAGGTAGAACGCATCTACAGTAGCTTCCATCCGGGGGTTATCCCTCGAGCCACAGATCAGCGTGTGTTGGCTAACTACGAGTCCCATACGCTCGCAGTGCTTCCCCCGATCTCTCAGCAAGCCATGGAAGCCCTGTTCAGCAAAGTAAAATCAGGATCCCCGGCCGACCCTATGAAACCTGATATCTTCCGGAAATATCAGCAATGTCTCCTGCCTGAGTGTCTGGAGTTAATAAATTTGTCCCTTTCCTCGGCGGTGGTCCCCAAGCCATGGAAGCATGCCAAGGTGGTCCCCCTATTAAAAAAAACGTCATAAGACATTTCAATGCCAGAAAACTATCGTCTCATCTCGCTGCTTCCATTTCTGTCCAAAATCTCGGAATCTTATGTCAATTCTCTTCTAACGTTCTATCTGGAAGATAACTCTATCCTTGACATTTCTCAAAATGGATTCCGGCCTCGGCACAGTACCGAGTCTGGTCTGCTGGCAGTCACGGAACAAATATGGACCTCCTTGGATGCCAGCCGAACCACAGCATTAATCTTGCTGGATCTGAGTGCAGCCTTTGACACGGTCTCCCATGAGATCCTGCTTCTTCGGCTGAAGGAGATCGGTGTCAAGGGCTCGGCCCTCTCTTGGTTCGCCTCTTTCCTGGAGGATCGGACCTTCCAAGTTTTGGCCCCCCCTTCCACTCTCGCACTCATCCACTGCGCTGTGGGGTGCCCCAGGGTTCAGCATTAAGCCCTACTCTATTCAATGTTTATGTGAGGCCGTTGGCGCTGCTGGCCAAAACCAGGGGATTCTCCCTGGTGTCATACGCAGATGACACCCAGCTGGTGTTTGCCTTCTCCAATAACCCCAACCAGGATTCGGTGAAATTTAGACAGGATTTGACAGCAATCTCGGAGTGGATGGCTGCTAACTATCTGCAGCTCAACTCGTCCAAATCCGAGATCCTTCTGATAGGCAGAGATCGCCATCACTAGGGCAATGAATGGTGGCCTCCTGCTCTCGGAGCCCCCCCACCCCTAAACCGGTGGTGAAAAACCTCGGCATAATGATGGACAGTGATCTCACTTTCGAGTCCCATAGCAAATCAGTGGCAGGGAAATGCTTTGGACTTCTGCGAGGCCTCAAACCTATACTGGGTCTCTTTGACTCCAAGACTCGTCAACTGATCATTCAATCATCTGTCCTTGCCAGACTAGATTATTGCAATGTGCTTCTCTTGGGAGCCAACAAATCCCTTGTAAAAAGGTTGCAGCGTGTTCAGAACGCAGCTGCCCGCGCAATCTTTGCCCTCCCTAAACACTGTCATGTCTCCAGTCTCCTCCGTCCACTTCACTGGCTCCCCCTTGAACAGAGAGTGTGCTTTAAAATGCAGTGCAGTACCCACAGAAACCTGGGGGGCATCAGCCCCAGAATCTTGAGTGAACTATGCTCTCACTATGCTCCCACACGCTCGCTGCATTCAGCAGACTTGCTCATGGCCAGAGTTCCTCGGATACAGAGGGCCAGAGCAGGCGGGCGTTCTTTCAGGTGGTTAGCTCCTGCCCTCTGGAACACCCTCCCTATTGACATTCGCAGCACCCCTGACCACCTTACCTTTAGAAGGCTGGTGAAGACATGGCTATTCTCCCAAATCTAATTTTCTGATGTTCTGTTGTCTCTCTTGGTGCTCATCTTAGCGCTGGGACGCCCCGTTGTAACATTAATATTAACATTGTTAGATAATTGTATGCCTGCCCTTTTGCTTAATGTAGAATTCAATTCATAACGAAGTTTTTGTAAGTGTGTCCTATATTTAATGTGGTTAGATCTAATAAAAAGACGTTCATATTTTGCAAATTGTTTATCCAATTCTTTGATTCTCGAATTGAATGATTTGTTATTATGAGCCATAATAGAAATTGTCTCCCCTCTAACATATGGCTTATAAGCATCCCATCGATTAACTATTGAAGTGGAACCTTCAGGATTGAAAGAAAAATAATCATGAATTGCTGTTAACATTTTTGACCTGTTTTCATCATTAAGAACAACATTGGTATTCATGCGCTACTGACCCTGTGAATGTTGTGAGGGGGTCGGACATAAAATGCATGACATAATCGCATGATCAGAAGTATCAATTTTCTGGATAGTAGGATTAAAAACTGAAGGTATTAATGGGATATTAATAAATAGTCAATTCTAGAGTAGGAAGTATGAGGATTAGAAAAAAAGTGAACTGTTTTTCTGTAGGATGATATAAACGCCAAATATCTACCAATTTAGTAGTTTTAAAAAGGGCTTTCAAAACAAAGAAAGCTTTTGGAGGACGAAATTTGGCTAGTTCTATCAAGTAAAAGATCACATATAAGATTTAGATCACCATCAATAATAAGTGTAACATTACCCAGTTTTAGCACTTTTGATGTGAAAAGAGACCAAAAATCTGGATCATCATTTGTAGGACCATACACATTGATTAGATGTAAGACCATAGTATCGAGTTTGATTCTAACTATGAGTCAGCAGCCTTCAGAATCAGAATATTTATGCAATATTTGAAAATGTAATTTTTGCAAAAACAATAGCAACTCCATTTTTCCTATTCAGTGAAGGAGAAGAGATAATATAACCAACCCATTTTTTATTCATGTACGTGAAAACATTATCATCTATATGGGTCTCTTGCAATAAACATATATCAGCTTTATGTCTGGCTAAATAATCTAGAATCTTAATACGTTTAATAGGATGACGTAAACCTTTAACATTAAATGAAAAAATATTATTACCATGAATATTTTTTATTAATAGAGAAAAGTTAAGACAGTAAAAAAGATAGAACCAGTAAAACTGAGACGATAAGAGGTAGGCCAAATGTCAAGAAAAAGGTAAGACACAGAAAAAACAAATAATACTCTTGTATCGCACACACGCATGCCAAGATTGACCTGACCATAAATGTACTTCTAAGAAACTCTGAAAAATAGGCAAATGCTCAAGTAATAGACTCATTTGTTTCCCTAGGTTGTAGGGATTGTTGATTTAAGAAGAGACGAAGATCTTCAGGATGCTGAAATAACTTAGTAAATCCTTCTTTCAAAATGCACATATTGGAAGGATCAAACAAGCCATATTTATAGCCACAGCTTCTCTGTCTTGGCCGAAGATCAGTGAACTCTTTGCAAATTTTAACAGTCTCCCTGGCAAAGTCTTGGTGGATAAAAAAGTTATTGCCATTAACCATCAAAGATTGAATTTTTCACGCCACTTTCCATATTAACACCAGATGATGATTACACAGGACTTTAAATATCATTTGATGAGATTTATTCTGTTAAGAATTATGATGTGAAGGGATTCTATGTGCCTTATCAATTTCACATTTTTCTGGAAACTTGTTACGCAAAAGGCCAAGTAGTACATTTTTCAAGTACAATCTGCAGTCATTACTTTCAACATCTTCTGGTAGATTAAAAATTCGCAAATTGCACTGTTGGTTACGATTTTCTAAATCAAGAAGTAAATTACTCATTGGCTCTATTGTTGCTGTTAAAGGCATTAAAATGTCAATTTTGGCTTTGTTATCTTGTATTTCAATGGCATTGTCAGACACTTTCATAGAAAGACCAGGCATATCTTTGTGAATATTTTAATTTCTGCCGCAATATTATCTGTTTTAGAACCAACGGCTTGTATCTCATCAAGCAGTGTAGATAAAGAAGGTTCATTTGAGTGTATCAATTTTGACTTAACAGGTGGTGGAGAAATATTTTGTTTACATTTGTTAGGCAATATATGTATATTTTTTCCTTCCATATCAAGAAATAGTACTTTGCAAAATGACGCAATGCAGCAGCTAAAACTGGTTGTGGGAGTGTTCTAGGCATCAGCCTTGCCCTTTCCTGAGACTGACTCTGCCCCTCTGAGAGAACAACACAGCAAATCCTGAGAAAGCTCACCAGAGGAAGACCAAAAGGAAGAGGCTCCTGACAACAAACCAGGCAAGCTGTAACAAACGATGTCCTGGGAGGCGCTGGCTATAGGCTGTCTCTAAAGGCAAAAACCAGGGGTAAGAACAGCCTTAATCCGCTAAATGTTCGTTGATAAAGGATGGTCTCTGCGTTAGCTCAGTGGGAGGCAGCCATCTTGATTCGTGCAATCGCACGACTCCATGGAGAATGAGTTACAATGAGTAAGAATGAGGGAGATTGAGTGAGACTGGGTGAGAATGCGTTTGAGACTGAGTGAGAATAAGTGAGACTGAGTGATTCCGAGAAAGAATAAATGAGACTAATGAGTACGTGGGAATGAATGAGTCACAGTGAGTTTGAGTGGATCAGAATGGAATGCGAATGAGAATGTTGGAGTGAGAACAAGTGAAATTGAGTGAATCTGAGTGAATCAAAATGAGTGAGACTGCATATGAATAAGTGAGAAAGAGTGACATTGAGTGGGTCAGAGTGAGAATGAGTGAGATTGCACAAGTCAATGATACCAAGTGAGAATGAGTCAGTCAGAGTGAGTAAAAGTGAGTGCAAGAGAGAATGAGATTCAGTAAATGTACCTGAATGAGGCTGAGTGAGAATGAATGATAGAGGCTGAGTGCAACCAAGTGTGAGAAAATCTGCTGATCCCTCTGAGATGAAGCCAGGCTCGCTCACTAGAATTCGAGCCAAGGATTACAACCCCCCCACACTTTTAAAGGTATCCAGTCAGTACGGGAAGGTCCTAGCAGTGAGTACACCTCCAGCACCAATGAAGGAAAATATTGAAAGACATTACAATCTGAGGCAATCAGCAGTGTCAGCAACATCAACACTTCAGCCCCAGTGGGCAGCATAACAGGTAATAAATCATTGATGTATTTTTGGGGGTTTAAAAATGAAGTATAACAAAGCAAAACAAACCTTCAAATGCAGGCCCACATTCATACACACATTAAACCAAAATGATACTTCTATCTTTAAGATTGTGCATAAAAAAATGTATTATGTCATATCACACAAACTCTGTGCATCGTGGGAATTATATAAACACCCATTTATTTTTCCAAAAATTGAAAGAACGTAATAGGATATGTACAGAGTAATTACGTGTAAGGCTTAACCATCTTAAACATCCTCCTCAAGTTTATAATTTGAAAAAATACTGAAATAAGTTGTATCACATGGAATTTTAAAGAAGAAAATCATTCTCCAATACTTTTTTCACCCATAAAGTTCTTCACAAATTCTCGCTGATGAGACACACAAGGAGAGTTCAGGGACAGTGCACAGTGCATGTCCCCACATGATTAAACAAATCCACCAGATTCAGGAAGCCATGCCAGTTTGATAATGGATGTAGGTGCACCCAGCAGAATGAGAGAGCCACCAACTGCTGCAGCAACTTTGTCTAGAACAGTTCATGTCACTCAATAATGCTCAATGAGAAACACTGCAAACCCACTTCGAATAGCATGTAAAACAAAGGTGCTGCAGCATGGGCACAAAATGTCCACAATATTTAAAAAAAAAGCCATCCTTGGAGTAGAGAAAGATGTTAGCGTTAACACTTTGTCCTAAAAAACCATGAAGTAAAAAACTCTCTTCTCCAAAGCAAAAAAAATTGTAGAACAATAAAATATGATCAGAAGTTTAAAGAAAATTATTCAAAGATTAATAATTTATGGTTGATTAAGGTCGTGGGAATGGGTAAAATAAATGCTTCTTTGACAACGTAGTGGAGTTCCAGTGCTAGGTGGATCTGGAAGGAGAAAATGGTGCAAATTTGAAAGAGGATAACCAAAGAATATACTAGGAACCCAGTAATGCCTTTCTGCAAGCAAGAGAGAGGCTTGAATCGTGAAATTCAGATTAACGATTTGCCTTATACCATTCTAAGAAGGTTAATTGCTACTTTATTTAGCCCCTTCCATGCGTCGGACGGCCGGGAGCCGTCCGACGTCACGTTGGGCGTGTGCGTCGGACGGCTCCCGGCCGTCCTAGCACCCACCCACGGGGAAAGCGCTGGCGCTCCCCCCGTAGGGCGCCCTTGAAGCTGTCCACACTGGGGAAGGCAGGGGAAGCCCTTCCCCTGCCCCCCGCCCCCTCCCTCCACGTCATCTAATGACGTCAGCGCGCGAGGCGCGCTGAAGTCATTAGAGGATACCGGATGCACTGGAAGCCATTTACTTCTAGTGCATCCGGAGAAGAGGAGGTGAGTTTCTCCTCGGGAGGGTGGGGGGTATGTTTTAAAAGGCATCGGAGGAAAGGAAAGGGTTTTCCTTTCCTCCGCTGTCTTTTAAAAAGCATTCCTGCTGCACGATCGCGTCTGGGGCGCGATCGCGCAGCAGGAATGCCCGTTTTTTTTTTTAAATGCTCATTTTGTTTTGGGGAGCGGCCCCTTGGGCAAGGGTCGCTCCCCTGGGGGAGCAATGTGTTTAGTTGGTTCTGCCCCCCTTAGGGGGGGCAGATCGGATAATTAAAAAAAAAAAATGATGTATGTGCCCACTGGGCCACCAGGGATTTTCTTTTTTTTAAATGCCCTTTGTGTGTCGGGGAGCAGCCCCTTGGGCAAGTGTCGCTCCCCTTGGGGGAGCAATTTGTTTAGTTGATTCTGCCCCCCCTTGGGGGGGGGGGCAGATCGGATTTAAAATAAATAAAAAAAAGAGCTGTCTGCCCAGTAGGCCACCAGGGATTTTTTGTTTTTGTTTTTGGGGAGCGGCCCCTTAGACAAGGGTCGCTCCCCTTTGGGGATCATTTATTTTGGCCGTTTCTGCCCCCCTTGGGGGCAGATCGGCCTTGTGAGTCTAGGCAAATCTGCCCCCAAGGGGGGCAGAAGCCATTAGACACTAGGGATTGTTTTAGAGTTGTTGGGGAGCAGCCCCTTGGGCAAGGGTCGCTCCCGTTGGGGGAGCAATATGTTTTTGGGGAGCGGCCCCTTCGGCAAGGGTCGCTCACCTTTGGGGAGCATTTATTTGGGCAGTTTCTGACCCCCTGGAAGGGCAGATTGACCCAAATAAACAATTAATTTTATTGTATGCCCACTAGACCACCAGGGATAGTTTTAGTGTTGTTGGGAGCGGCCCCTTGGGCAAGGGTCGCTCCCCTTTATGGGGTGAATATTGTAGGGGCAGATCGGCCATATGTTTTCAGGCCCATCTGTCCCCTAGGGGGGCAGATGCCACTAGACACCAGGGCTTTTTAAATGTTGGTGTTGGGCAAGGGTCTCTCCCCCTTTATGAGGGTGATTTTTTTGTCTGTTTCTGCTTCCCGCTGGGGCAGATCGGCCTTATGCTTTTAGGCCCACCTACCACCTTTGCTTGGCTGGTGGATAGTGTGTGGACTAGTGAATTATTTGCATATGTGATTGTAATGTTTTATTTCTCCTTTTTATTCTAGTGTAAAGTTTTTGATTCTTGTTTGCGGTTTCGGCAGTGGTTGATCTGCAGTTTTGCGTAGTTGCATTGTTTTGGTAAGAATTTTTTTTTGTTGTGTTTACTCCAAATGAGTATTAATGTCATGCATGAATGAATTTTTGTAAGTGGTGTCATAATAGCAGCATATTTAGTTAGTGTTTTGAGCATGAAATTCTTTGCAATGTGTTTTGCGTTGTCCCATGTGTAATTTTTTTTTCTTTTTCTTTTTTAGTGGGATACTGTTGGTCCTTACTGTGTCTGTGCAGAGTAGGTGGTGGTGAGTCTAGCTGCTTCTGGCAAGTGAGTGGTGTAGTGTTGGAGTATATAGGTCTTTGTGATAAAGCCACATTTTGTTTATTACTTATTTTACAAAGTGTTTGTTGTTGTTGACTTGTTTGACAAGTTACCTTTATTAGTAAGGATTATGGCTAGCCGTAGAATTACTGCTCAGCAGGTGGTTGGTATGATTTTTGAATCTTCCTCTGAGCAGGATTATGAGACTGACAGTGCGTCTGAGGGAGAGGAGGGAGCACAAGATTCTGGCAGTGAGTTTTCTGTCCACGAGGAATCATCTGATAATTAAGCTACTCTCAGTGCGGATGAAGCTACTTTCAGGGCGGATGAAGTGCCTGTTTTAGAGGAGGACACTGATGTGCCGATGGTGCAGCAAGAGACATCGGGATTGCAGCCTGAGGCTGCAAGGCTTCCTACTGGAAGTGCCGGACTCTGGGTTGATCCAAACATGGTGCAGCCGGTGTTGCCTGCCTTTAGTGGTGATGCAGGGTGTAGAGTGGATTGTGAACATTTTTTGCCTATACAGTTTTTTCAGTTGTTTATGGATGATGTATTTTTGGCTGAGATTGTTGAGCAGACTAATTTGTATGCAGAACAGTTTTTGAGGGACAACAGTGCCAGACTTAGGCCCTGCTCTAGAGCTACCCGGTGGACTCCCACAAATCTGGATGAGATGAAGAAGTTTTTGGGTTTGACTTTTTTGATGGGCTTGATAAGGAAGCCGTCCCTGGCTTCATATTGGTCTACCAGTCCCTTGATGGCAACGGCCATATTTCCTGCAATTATGAGTCGCGATCAGTATTTACTTTTGCTTCTGATGCTGCATTTTGTTGATAATGCTTTGGCGTTGCCACGAGATCACCCTGACTGTGACCGTCTTTTTAAGATTCGGCCTGTTCTTGATCACTTTGTAGATCGATTTTCAGAGATCTATACTCCAGGGAAAGAATTAGCTGTTGATGAGTCTTTGGTCCTGTTCAAGGGCCGTTTGGTTTTTAGGCAGTACATTCCTAGCAAGAGGGCACGTTATGGAATTAAGATGTATATGTTGTCTGAGAGTAGGACAGGATATGTCTATAATTTCCATGTGTACACTGGTAGGGATTCCACTATTAACTCCCCTGGTTGTCCATCCACTTTTGGAGTTTCAGAGAAAATTGTGTGGGATCTTGCTAGAGGACTGTTTAACAGAGGTCACCATTTGTACCTTGATAACTTCTACACTGCTGTGCAATTGTTTAAGGAATTGTTCAACGTGGACACTTTTGCTTGTGGCACAATCCACTCTAACCGTAAAGGTTACCCAAAAGAGCTTGTTTGCAAAAAGCTTCAGAGGGGACAGTGCAGTGCCTTGCGTAGTGAGGAACTGCTAGCTGTGAAATTTGTGGACAGGAGGGATGTGTACATGCTGACTACCATTCATGATGAGAGTACTTCACCTGTGACTGTTTGGGGTCAGGTTGCTGCAGTGTGCAAACCTGTGTGCATTGTAGACTACAATAAGCACATGGGTGGTGTCGATAGAGTAGATCAGAGGTTGGAACCTTACACTGCTGTTCGTAAGGCTTACATTTGGTATAAGAAGTTCACCAGCCATCTCTTCAATTTAGCAACTTTCAATGCTTTTGTTGTGTTCAAGGAGTGTTCTCCTGAGTCAAAGATGACTTTTGTTCAGTTTCAGGAGTCTGTGATAGGCAGCCTTGTTGTTGTGGAACAGGCAAGTGTTCCTAGAGTTGGAGTGGTGGAGGAAGTGGCTAGATTGAAAGATCACCACTTTCCTGATTTAATTCCTCCCACGCCCAAAAAAAACAATCCCTGTAAGAGATGTAGAGTCTGCTTGCGAAGAGGTATGCGGAAGGAGAGTTGTATGCACTGTGCCGATTGTCCTTCTAATCCTGGGCTGTGTGTGCCCACATGTTTCAGATTGTATCACACTCAAAAGAATTTTTGGGAGCAACCGAGTGTCTAATAGTGTACTGCCTGGTCTGTATGGTTTTATATAGTTGTTGTTCAGTTTTACATTTGGCAATAGAATGATGACTTTAGTTACTGCTGTTGTTTTTGTAGTTATAGTTTTGTATCTAGTTGCAATTGGTTTGTGTTTTCTTTCTTGTTAAAAAAAATTTAATGACGGTGTGCGTGGACTGGCGCTTGGCTGGTGGTGTGCGTGGACTTATGCTTGGCTGGCGGTGTGCGTGGACTGGCGCTTGGCTGGCGGTGTGTGTGGATTGGCGCTTGGCTGGTGGTGTGCGTGGACTGGCGCTTGGCAGGCGGTGTGTGTGGACTGGCGCTTGGCTGGCGGTGTGCGTGGGCTGATGCTTGGCTGGCGGTGTGCGTGGATTGGCACTTGGCTGGCGGTGTGCGTGGACAGGCGCTTGGCTGGCGGTGTGTGTGGACTGGCGCTTGGCTGGCAATGTGTGTGGGCTGGTGCTTGGCTGGCAGTGTGCGTGGGCTGATGCTTGGCTGGCATTGTGGGTGAGATGGTGCTTGGCTGGCGGTGTGCCTGGGCTGGCATTTGGCTGGCAGTGTGTGAGTAGTGACTTGCTGCTGGTCATTACACACTCTGCTAGTCAAACGCCACTGCAGACGCTATGTCAACCACCAGCGGGTGTGATTGCTGTGTCAGTCATGTGGGCATATGAATGTGATGGGCCCTTGAATGGCACTGTCTGTTGATGTGAATGTTGTAATGTGCTGGGCCCGTGGCTGGCGGTGTGAATGGTCTTGTGTGTCACGTATGAAAGGTGTGTGAATGGCCTGTAAAGAGGTTGGTGCCTTGCCGTGGCTTTACAGCTCACAAGATGTGAGTCATTGGTTAAGGTTTTTAACCTTTTAAATATTAACAGTGCATTTCCTTTTCGTGAAATCTCTTGTTAATAGAATTTTACGCTCTGAACCTTCACTCACTCTCGTGCCAAATCCAACCAGTATGTGTGAGTACTTAAGGAATTGTTCATTTTTAAGGAATATTTGTCTTTTCTGTCTCTCTCTGCCAGGGTGTACATTGTCTCCACATTGTCTGTGAATGTGAGTGTTGTAATGTGCTGGGGCCGCAGCTGGTGGTGTGAAAGTGTATGTCAAGTATGAAAGGTGTGTGAATGGCCTGTAAAGAGGTTGGTGCCTTGCCGTGGCTTTACAGCTCACGAGCTGTGAGTCATTGGTTCAGGTTTTTAACCTTTTAATTATTAACAGTGCATTTCCTTTATGTGAAATCTCTTGTTAATAAAATATACATTTCGAAACTTTCACTCACCCTCGTGCCAAATCCAATCAGTATGTGTGTGTACTTGAGGAACAGGTGGATAGACAGTCATATTTGTCTCATTTGTCTTTCTGTGCTAAGGTGTAGTCTGTCTCTAGGGGAAATGTACCAACTTTAGATATTTCTGTAAAGTATAAAAAAAAATGGGGAGTGCTGGGTGGTGTGCCTCTCATGGATCCCAACAAGTTTTTTTACTCACGCCATGCAAATCTCAAAATGTGACTATAGTCACTGATTTTCCTTGCATTACTGTGTCATAATATTCTGTTGTCTGAAAAACCAAAATTTTCCTCCCACCCTGCATTCCCCTCAGGTCTCCTGATAAAAATGGTACCTCACTCGTGTGGGTGGGTCAAGTACCCGCGACAGGCAAGGGCCCAAAACCTATTGAGGCGACATCAAAATTACCTATCGCAAAACAACCTGGTTTTGCAAGGGGGGTCACCTTGGTTTTTGGCCCCGGGCTCGGCGGCCATCTAGGGAAACCTACCAAACCCACACATTTCTGAAAACTAGACACTCGGGGGAGTCCAGAGAGGTATGGCTTGCATGGGTCCTCCAACATTTTCCTACCCAGAATCCCCTGCAAACCTCAAATTTAGCTGAAAAAAGTCATTTTTTTCTCAAATTTCTATGGTGAAAAGTTCTGGAATCTGCGTGGATCCACAAATTTACTCCCACCCAGCGTTCCCCCAGGTCTCCTGATTAAAACAGTACCTCACTCACGTGGGTGGGTCAAGTACCCGCAACAGGCAAGGGCCCAAAACCTATTGAGGCGACATCAAAATTACCTATCGCAAAACAACCTGGTTTTGGAAGTGGGGGTCCCATGAGTTTTTGGCCCCGGGCTCGGCGTCCATCTAGGGAAACCTACCAAACCCACACATTTCTGAAAACTAGAAACCCTGGGGAGTCCAATGAGGTATGGCTTGCGTGGATCCCCCAACGTTTCCCTACCCAGAATGCCCTGCAAACCTCAAATTTAGCTGGAAAAACCACATTTTCCACATATTTTTTTGTGAATCACCGTGCCGGCACAAATGTCCTACCCCACAGCGTTCTCCTTAGTGTCCCGAGTAAAATGATACCTCACTTGGTGGAAGTTTGTGGATCCACGCAGGTTCCAGAACTTTCCACCACAGAAATGTGAGGAAAATTTGTTTTTTTGGACAAATTTTTAGGTTTGCAAGACATTCTGGGTAACAGAACCTGGTGAGAGCCAGTCAAGTCACCCCATCCTGGATTCCCGTGGATTCAAGTTTTCAAAAATGTATAGGTTTGCTAGGTTTCCCTAGGTGCCGGCAGAGCTAGGGTTCAAAATCTACAGCTAGGCACTTTGCCAAAAAAGGGTCCGATTTCACTGTGAAAATGTGGTGTGTCCACGTTGCATTTTGGGCCGTTTCCTGTGGCGGGCACTAGGCCTACCCACACAAGTGAGGTACCATTTTTCTTGGAAGACTTTGGGGAATGCGAGGTGTGGGTGAATTTTGTGGATCCACGCAGATTCCAGAACTTTCCACCACAGAAATGTGAGGAAAATGTGTTTTTTTTTTACACATTTTTAGGTTTGCAAGGGATTCTGGGTAACAGTACCTGGTGAGAGCCAGTCAAGTCACCCCATCCTGTATTCCCCTGGGTGTATAGTTTTCAAAAATGTATAGGTTTGTTAGGTTTCCCTAGGTGCCGGCAGAGCTAGGGTTCAAAATCTACAGCTAGGCACTTTGCAAAAAAAGGGTCCGTTTTCACTGTGAAAATGTGGTGTGTCCACATTGCGTTTTGGGCCGTTTCCTGTGGCGGGCACTAGGCCTACCCACACAAGTGAAGTACCATTTTTCTTGGAAGACTTTGGGGAACGCGGGGTGCATGGAATTTTGCGGATCCACGCAGATTCCACAACTTTCCACCACAGAAATGTGGTTTTTTTGACAAATTTTTAGGTTTGCAAGGGATTCTGGGTAACAGAACCTGGTGAGAGCCAGTCAAGTCACCCCATGATGGATTCCCCTGGGTGTCTAGTTTTCAAAAATGTATAGGTTTGCTAGGTTTCCCTAGGTGCCGGCAGAGCTAGGGTTCAAAATCTACAGCTAGGCACTTTGCATAAAAAGGGTCAGTTTTCACTGTGAAAATGTGATGTGTCCATGTTGTGTTTTGGGCCGTTTCCTGTTGCGGGCACTAGGCCTACCCACACAAGTGAGGTACCATTTTTCTCGGAAGACTTTGGGGAACGCGGGGTAGGCAGAATTTTGTGGATCCACGTAGATTCTAGAACTTTCCACCACAGAAATGTGAGGAAAATTTTGTTTTTTTTTGACACATTTTTAGGTTTGCAAGGGATTCTGGGTAACAGAACCTGGTGAGAGCCAGTCAAGTCACCCCATCCTGGATTTCTCTGGGTGTCTAGTTTTCAGAAATGTATAGGTTTGCTAGGTTTCCCTAGGTGCCGGCAGAGCTAGGGTTCAAAATCTACTGCTAGGCACTTTGCAAAAAAAGGGTCCGTTTTCACTGTGAAAATGTGGTGTGTCCACGTTGCGTTTTGGGCCGTTTCCTGTCGCGGGCACTAGGCCTACCCACACAAGTGAGGTACCATTTTTCTTGGAAGACTTTGAGGAATGCGGGGTGGGTGAACTTGTGTGGATCCACGCAGGTTCCAGAACTTTCCACCACAGAAATGTGAGGAAAATGTGGTTTTTTGACAAATGTTTAGGTTTGCAAGAGATTCTGGGTAACAGAACCTGGTGAGAGCCAGTCAAGTCACCCCATCCTGGATTCCCCTGGGTGTATTTCAAAAAAATATAGGTTTGCTAGGTTTCCCTAGGTGCCGGCAGAGCTAGGGTTCAAAATGTACAGCTAGGCACTTTGCAAAAAAAGGGTCCGTTTTCACTGTGAAAATATGGTGTGTCCATGTTGCATTTTGGGCCGTTTCCTGTCGCGGGCACTAGGCCTACCCACACAAGTGAGGTACCATTTTTATCAGGAGCCTTAGGGTAACACAGAATTGTAGAGCAACTGTTATTACCTATTGACTTTCGATGCATTTCTGCCTTCCAAATGAAAGACAATGTGTAAAAAAGAAGTCATTTTGAAAAATGACCTATAATTCTCATGCTAGTATGGGTACTCACAATTTCGGAAATGTGCAAATATCTACTGTTTCTAAACTCTATATTTTGTCCCAATTTCAGAAATACATAGGTGTCTTTCATACCGATTTTTCCATGTATATATTTTCCCAAATTAATTGCTATATACCCGGTACATAATGAAAAACCATTGCAAGACGCTGCTCAGTTATTGGCTCTGGGTTCGTCGGGTTCTTGGTGAACCTACAAATCCTATATATCCCCACAACCAGAAAGGTCCAGCGGATGTAACGGCATATTGCCTTCAAACAGCT
This sequence comes from Calotriton arnoldi, assembly GCA_963921515.1. Lineage (NCBI taxonomy): Eukaryota > Metazoa > Chordata > Amphibia > Caudata > Salamandridae > Calotriton > Calotriton arnoldi. Next base: position 15,933 of record CAWUFW010026581.1, read on the forward strand.
GTCACAATTAGTAGTTGGCACAAATTGCTGTTTTTTTCAACTAATTTTCAATTTTTACTATATTTAACTGTTAGTTTCCATTAAGAAACCTTGAAGGATATACACAAATGACCCCTTGCTGAATTCAGAATTTTGTCTACTTTTCTAAAATGTATAGCTTTACAGGATCCATTATTTCTTTCATACCCATTTCTACCATTAACTGGAAGAGTGTTGAAAGCACAAAAAATAGCAAAAATAGGCTATATCCCAGTAAAATGCCAAAACTGTGTAAAAATGTTGGCTTTCTGACAAAAGTCTGTCAGTCCCTAAAAGCTGGGAAAATGGTGATTTCAGCCCCACAAACCCTTTGTTGATACCATTTGCAGGAAAAAACCAGACGCTTTCATTTGCAGCACTTTTTTCCCATTTTTCCCCAAAAAACCAAAATGTAGCTGTATTTTGGCTAATTTCTGGGTCCCCTCCAGGGGAATACACAAACCCTTGGTACCTTTAGAATCCCCATGATGTTGGAAGAAAAGGACGCAAATTTGGCGTGGATACCTTATGTGGTCAAAAAGTTACAGGGGCCTAAGCGCGAACAACCCCAAATAGCCAAAAAAAGGCTTAGCACAGGGGGGGGGGGAAGGCCTAGCAGCGAAGGGGTTAAACCTTTCCTGTTAGGCAAGACTCAAAATTGATTTGACCAACCTTAACCAAAAACTAACGGAAATCCATGAATAAACTCAAGCACTTTAATATTACTCTTTTTTGCACCATTCAGCTAAACTCAAGATTCTGTGAATTGGCGGGCACAGATTTGCGTTTTAAATGAAGAAGCAAAGATACTGCTTTGCGCCTAAATCCCAAATAGGTTTTTGCTACTCATTTTTGGGGATTTACATTCTCAATTTTGAGTTTATCTCGGTCTGCTAAAGATGAGGCATTTAAGGAGAGGGCAGTGTTGTTAAACACAGTTTGAGGTGGGGGCTCCCTCATACAGGGGCGTAGCTTAGTCAAAAACATTATGGGGGTGTGGGTCGGAGATTTCCCAACTAGTAACATGGTGGACCCAACTGAAAAGGTTAGCGACTGGCTGAGGTCACTGGGCGGCAATAATGGATGAACTTAGGGGCATTAGTTTTTAGTTATTCAGTAAAGCACGGACCTTCTTGGTAGCAATAATATAATCTTAAGCCACAACACGTTAGCATAGAACTCAAAGTGACTTAAAAGTGCTGAGGGACCAAGGGACCACCCAAGGTAAGGGCCCAGGAATCCTACCGAGGCCGTGTACTAAATAAATACACGACTGTGTGCTCAAGGTAAGTCAATGGGAAGCCGCAGTTGTAGTTCTTAATAAAAAGGACCCTTCCCAGAGAACTTGGAAGACACCTCATGGAAGATGGATGGTTCGAGAGTCACCCCACCCATGGATACCCAGGAGACCAAGTTACCTGCCCTAGGGAAGCTGGGTTCATAGGTACGAAGTGACATCGGGACCCACCATAGACCCCAAGGGAGACCTTCAAGTAGATGCTGCTGGCGAAGAAGCTGGAAGAGTCCATTGGAATCCAAGGGTGGACTCAGGAAGAAGAGTACCTGTAAGCAGTGGGGACAGAGTCTAGGTCACTCAGGGGTGACCAAGAGGCATGGGAGTCGAGTGCCACCCAATGTCGGCTGTTACAGGAGAGTTGACGTGCCCTTGTCTCTGCAGCTACATGGACCAGGTGATGCTAAGTATGACTAGGAACAGTGTACGAGCTGTCCCATGTCAGATGTCGATTTCCAGGGGGTCGGTGTCCGGCAGGAACACCAACAGGCCTTGGCAACGGCAACACGTGGAAGAAGACCAAAAGATACTGTGTCAGGACCAGCAAGGTCCAGAGACTCACCACGTTCAAGTAAGTCAGGGTAGGCCCCAGGCAAGCAGGGGAGCCTACTGGAATCAAAGAAGACCTTAGACAGGGCCCGGAGATCACTGGAGGCGAGAGTTGCCCAGTCTTAGCAATTACCAGCCGACGTGATGCACAGAGACTCGGTTCTGGCAGTCTCGATGAGGGATCCTGGCCTCAGACTCGTTCTGAAGACAGTGCGGGCCTCGAAGACGTTGTAGAACTGCCTCATATGTTACTGAACCTGTTGGAGTCTGTAGGAGCATAGGATCAGCGATTCAGTCAGCTATGTTGCGGTGCCTGCAGATGCAGGGGAGTGACTCCTTCACTCCAAGGGAGATTCCTTCGGATGTCTTTGGATGCCCAAAGGCCCAGGATGGAACCTGTATGGAGCATGGACACTGATGGTGCAGCAACTTGCAGAACGAAGAGGTCAGGAGCAGACAGAATCTTCCCGGTTGCAGTCTAGGTTCCCAAAGCGAAGTTCGATGCAGTTAGTCCGACCCGGTCAGCACAACTCGGTCAGGATGTCCAGACGGTTGAAGAGGACGCGGAGTTAGATCTGAATCAAATCCCACAACGAATCTAGGGACCCACACTCAGGTAAGCCCTTAAGTACCCTAATTAAAGCGTCGGGTTGATTCAGGGGTCCCTCCCAGAGGAGGGGCTGGACAGTGGGGAGGATACTCCCATGTCCTTTGTCCAGTTTCGCACCAGAGCGGGAGCCAACGGCTCCCCGAACTGGTTTGAGCTGGAGTATGCAAGAAGGGCACCAAGTGTGACCCTCAAGCAGTCTAAGTGGCGCTGGCAAGTGCCCCACACCCTGTCCCAATACACTAAACCCTGTCTGGGAGGTGGTCACACCTCTGTGACAGGATACCTATTGTCTTGCCTTCCCCTTTTCGAGCTTGGCTCAGCAGCAGGAGGGCAGAATCGTGTCTCAGGTCGACGGCAGCCCTAGCTTGCTGTCCGGTTCTGGAAGACTGGTACTGGGAGCACTGAAGGCCTCCCGAAGGAGATGTACTGTGCATTAAATCATACCTACCACACTGGTTATGGTGTGGGGGTATGATTCCAACATGTTTGATACCAAACATGACAGGGTATGTTGCAGCCAGTTTAGAGATGGTCATAGCGTAATCACGCATGGCCACTCTATATACCATGATGGCTAATACACTGACAACCCAGAAGAATGGCTCTGAAGGTTGCAGGTGTGTCCTGCTCATGCAGGGCCACCCTCTTACTTAGAACTGAGCACCCTGCCTTCGGGACTGAAAGGCCCACTAGAGGGGTGACTTATAGGTTTTAAGTGCCGAATGTTAGATTTAAGGAGACTTATATCTTTCGTGAGAGGTCCCTTATGGGTGGCATAACACATGCTGCAGCCCATGGGGGCCCCTGGTGTACCTAGGCCCCAGGTACCTTAGTACCATATACAAGGGACTTACTCGGGTACACCAGCAGCCAATTAGGAATGTACCAAGGTACTCACCATAGCCAATTTAGGGAGGAAGCACAGTGACTGGGTTCCTGATTAGCAGGATCTCAGTCAGACTAGTCAGAAAAACAGAATGACACCAGCAAAACGTGGGGGTAACCATGAAAGCAGATCCTACTTTCCTAGAGATCTGATCAATTTTACTGATGGATCTGTGTTGCAAAGGCTATAAAACTCGCCACAGTTGACACGGAACAGCTAGCCTTGGGCAAGACAAGTGGGTTTGGGCCAGCCAGATAGTGATGCAAGCTGCAGGAGCCCGTGGACGTTGCTTTCATCTGATTAGTCTTTTGAATATTCCTTCTGAAGAAGAAAAGAATACTCAATTTCACTTCTGCTCAGGACAACTTATAATCACGACCTACGTGTCCCACTGCACCCCAATTATTGGTCTCTTACTACCAACATCTGAACAGCTGGGAACCATTTTCCTTGCTTGAATTAGGGCCCACAGTATATTATTGTGCCATTTAGAAGGACAACATATAGCTGGAAACACCCTTGGGATCACCATGGTAAATAGTGGTTGCACTACTAAGTTAAATTCTTTTATGCCACGATGTGAGAACATTACACATGCAGTGAAATTAAATTTAGTTTGTCCAAATGTATCACCAATGAAATTCATATTGATAGGAACATGATCAAGGCATAGGATTCTCTCTTGGGTTTATGGGAAATTTATAATTATTTGTTGAATGGTCATTTTGTTAGGGCAATGGAATAATTTTCTATTTACATTAGCGGGGTATTCTGATGGTACTCTGAACGTAGTTTTTGAGAATCCTGTGATATTTTCAGAAAAATGTTTCTTGATTTTTTTCAGTGCAGCAGAATTCTAGTCAAATTATCTGTTTAAGAAAATGTGTTACTTGATTATTAAACCTAAATGTAGCACATCCAATGTGAGGGTTTACATGGTTGTCATAATTATTTCGGGTTCATAGAATTCTATGAAATTGGAAAATATGCTGACCAAACGTTTAATGTGATATAAACTATGAAATAACATTATGCCCCTAATTCGAAGATAATGACAAGCAGCAAATAGCAATTTTAAGACTATCTGATGCCTAACTTTGGATGATTTTTCAGCTACAAGGCAGTGTTATACTGAACAAGCAGTTACCTACGTCATTATCATATAAAATCTCTTTATTTATGTCATGGCTACAATTTCACAATTGCTTTATTAACCTTGCTTTCTCAAATTTGCTTGAAAATGCACCATTTGCCCACTCTTTTTTCCAGAGTTTCCCTGGGGGAGAACTTCCCTTATGACAGACGGGCTTGATCGCTACGTTTGCTCGCCACAGGGCACTCATCCCGAACGTATACTCCCTACCACTTTCAAATGTCACCAGCCGCCACTGACCATTACCAAGATACATTGTGTGGGTGGTCAAAATGTCAGGGAGGCTAATGAGGCTGCTCATGACATAGGACAAATAAACACCTATGCTTAAAACTGGCTCTGCCGGGTGAATATTATAAAAAAGTTTTAATATTTAGCTGGCATTCGATTGAACAGACACTGCTACTGTGAATTACCCAGGTGAATTGCTTACCTCCTAATTTTACTTCCCCTGATCAACAGAAGCCCCATTACTTTGTCCCACTCGATTTACATCCTGCAAGTATCCCAGAGCACTGTATCCCAAACAACGTCTGCCAAATAAACGTGTCCCTCCTTCTGTGGCCCAGATACACCTATCTCTCTGTACTCCTGTATGCTGTTGCCTGCCGACTGCTATTCTAATGTCAGGTCGGAAATGCTAAGCAAGCAAAAGGGGCCTTTGAAAACAGCCCACAATTAGAACAAGGCCTTCCATAAGGCCTTCCATAAGGCCTTCCATAAACAGCACAAAATAAGATTAGCCCTCAAAAATAATCAAAAAAGAAGATAAGATCATGGACATTAAAAATCCAATGAATTTTCCTAAGTGAAGAATGAATTATACAACAGGCTTTAAAGCTATACTCATTATTCTCTGCAGACAGCACAATACTCCTAGACTGCAGCACAAAATATCTATGTGCCATATCCTGAAGCTCCTAAAACAGAGGTTTCATTCGTACGTTTCTTATATTAATGTTATATGAGCATACATTTTTTTCATCTGCAAACAACTTAGCTTAATGAATGGACTTACCCTCGAACATACGTTTGTACATTTGTATATATGCTTACTTTCTATGCTTCACACATGCTGCATCCCCATTGCAAGATGGCCACCACACTACCATTGACTGGGGTCCCTTTGTTCTTCATGTCAAGCTAAATAAAGAGCTCTTTCATAGTATTTATCCAGCTGCCAGTCAAGTAGTACATGATTCCTACTACTTAGCCTGTAGCTGGATAAAAAAATGTAGTTTGAGATATTTAGCCTGCCGCAGGAGATTATGTGCGATGTTGCTGCGTAATAGCAGAGGTTAGGAACTATTTGTCTGGCTGCCGGATAAATAGCCATCTCCTTAATATAACTATATGGTCTTACAACTCTGTTGTCGTTCCAGTACCTCCATACCATGGTTTCAAGGAGCTTTAGTACTGCTTATCATTATTAGCATATATGTGGTTCCTCTGTTGTTTTAGTCATGGGGTGTTGGTAGAGCGTAGTGCTTGTGGCTGGTCGTCTCGGCCAACTCAAGTCTATGTCATCTGGATAGACTGGCAGTGTTGAGATGAAAACGAAATATAATCAAATGAACATGGCATATGTTGAAATGGACGTGACGGGAAAGCATCAGATGAGCAATGAGATACATAATATTCCTTTGAAATTAAGAAAGTGAGGACATTGATTTTATATGTGCTGAAACAAATATGGCATGCTGACATTAAAATAACGTACTGAAAAGAATATAGAAAGTGTTGACATGAACATTACACTCATCTAAAATAAATTAAACATTGATATTAATTAAAAAAGATCAGTACTGGAAATAGATTCACACGTGAGTAAGTAAAGTGAACTCTTTCATGGTCTTATCTCACTTAAAATGGAATTCTGGCACCACGAACATGAGGAGTTTGCATCACAAGAACATGCAACCAGACACATGGCACCAGAAAAATCAAGGATACAAGATATCAAATTCTGGAAAAAACCTTTGGTAATACATAAAATGTATACCTGCCATACATGCCCTGAAGATAAACAAAAACTAATTCGGTGTTGTTGTTTTTTTAATGCTATGTTGTATTCTTTGTCTTCTTCAGGGTGTTTTTAAACTCTGTGTTTTTCAGGCTGTATATAATGGGATTACATAGTGGAATTACAGCAACATATGACAGAGATAATAGTTTGTTGTCTTTCACCGAAACCGTTGATGCTGGTCGCATGTACGTAGAACAGATAACGCCATAGAATAATAAACCACAGTGAGGTGGGAGCCACAGGTGGAAAAGGCCTTGCGTCTCCCCTCTGTAGACCGGATTTTCAGGATTGTTGAGATGATGTTGATGTAAGATGCGATAGTTAAAGAAAAAGGTGTTACTCCTAATACAAAACCAAGGACGTAGCTTGCTGTCTCAACAGCACGAGTGCTGCTACATGAAAGTTTCATTACAGCTGCCATATCACAGAAGAAGTGGTTGATTGTGTGAGACCCACAGAATGAGAGTCCAGACATCAGAACAATGTGTGGAATTGGATCTATTAAACCAAATATCCAACTTGTTGCAGCCATTTTCAAGCAAACAACGTCATTCATGGTGGTCACATACCGTAAAGGATTGCAAATGGCCTCATATCGATCATAAGCCATAACTGTTAGAAGGAACATTTCCGTAGACAATAGGAACATGAAAAAAAACATCTGCAGCAAGCATGCATTTATAGACATGTGTGTTGCCTCCAGAAAGAAGTGAGCGAGCATGTTTGGGAAAATGATTGTTGTGTATGTGATGTCCAGAAAGGCTAGGTTTGTAAGGAAAAAATACATTGGTGTGTGCAATTGTGTGTTGGAATAGACAATCACCATGATAAGAAGGTTCCCCACCAGTACTAAGAAGTAAATCAGAAAAAAGGCCAAAAAAAGTGGAACTAGAAGATGTGGAAAATCAAAAAAACCCACAAGGGTGAACTCAGCTGCTAAAGTTTGATTCTCTCCTTCCATTTGTCCTGGAGTGCAGTTTTCTGGTGCTGGGGTATCAAGAATACCTGCAATCAAAGATAAAAACAAAAGTCAATATGCAAAACTTACTGTTTTGGGTGGGAGAATGGATGCGCATGTTTGCAGTCACAGTTCGTATGTTTGCAATCAGAAGAAATGTATTGAACTGGTGAAACAAAATATAGCTGTAAGCCATTTCTAATTGCAGATCTAAATGTAGCTTGTTATTGGTATTTATTCTTTTTGCATTTTCCTGGGACAATGGTTAGGATGCCTGATGTCTATATATAAATGGATGCCTGATGTCTATTGGTGATGTATATGTTGGTTACTTATATATGTGACAGAATGTATATGTAATTATTCAAACATTATCAAGAAGACACAATCAACCCAAGCACCCACTGATAAGAAAAGTTTTAAATTGTTGCAAACTAGATAATAGCTGTGACTCTATGTATAACCACAAGGGCAGATAACTTTCAAATAAGTATTATCTGTTCCTGACTAATTTGTAGATCTGGCACTGCAAAGACTTTATGTTATGAACAGCTACAGAAAGAATATGCTTCAGGTCCCCTCTTGTTTTCATCCAGTAGCTTAGTAGTAGTTTAGCCCCCTTCAGCCACTGTTCAATTGAAATGTCTTTCACATTTTGCTTCAACCCACAACATTTTGTGCAGTTTTACACATTTTTCATTCACTGGTGAATTGGCACTCAAATTAATCCAATCTGCTTGTCTTAGTTGTTTTCCATGAAATCTCCCAAATGCTTTACTTTATCACACATTAAATAGGAGCATTCGAGTGCTCCTTGGAGCATAAAAAATAAATTTGCCGAGTGGTCCATTTAAGCCCATGCTTAGGAGAAAGGTCTGTGTCCAACCACAGTGGAAATTCACTGTACTTTTATTTTGTGATTATTTAGTAAAGCACTTCTAAACAAAGTGTTGCACATAACTGAGAAACGCAGGACAGAACAAGACAAGAAAGCAACTCACCATCGCTAGAAATTAGTCTAGTTAGAAAACGTAGGGAGATGGATTGTCAGCAGTGTTTTAAAACTGGATAGGGTTGATGTCCTCCTAAGGTGAAAACAAAATGTATTCCACAGTTTTGGAATTGGATGGAAGAACATGGAGGCCTGAAGGGCATACACTAAATAAAAAGCAAATGGAGCAGAATGGGCAGTGTAACCAAAGAACATAAGCAAGATTAAGCAAAAAAGAGAACACAATTAAAAACAAGCAAATGAAGGGCCATCTAAATAGAAGAATTACAGGCAGACAGCAAGGTTGAGCAAGGTTCAGCGAGAAGAGAGCATGATGCTGTAGCAAGAATAAAAGATGAAAACAGGATTTTTTAACAATTTGAAATAGAGTAATGACATATTTAGGAAGATCAACATAAAGAGCACAACAATATTTAAGAAGAGACAGGACAAATGTTTTACGTTGAAGTTTCAAAAAAGAAAAGAAGAAGTTGCTGTTTTTTTGTAGAAATGAAGACAGCCGTTTTAGAGAGGGAAACAATTTAAAATAAAAGTTAAACAATGAAATGTGCTCAAATCCAATGTATTTTTAAATTGATATATTATCATGTATATAAATATATATATATATATATATATATTTATATATTTATATATATATTACTAATATGCACTACAGGAGTTTAATAATATTAAAAAGGGTGTGGAGTATATAAAAAAATAGCAAAGAAGAAAATAAAAATGATATAGGAAAGTAATTTCAGTGTTCAACCTCTGTCGATCTTCCATCCTTCAGAAAGACCAACTTAGATAAAAACATGTTGGGTCAGAAGATGATGTTTTATCTGTGTAGCAAGAAGAATTTAAAGCTCCTTCAAGTGAGGGACCAATTGGATCCTGCCAGAACTTTGTCTAAGACTGGTCACTACGCAATGAAGGATTGTGACCAATCAGTTGTGGAGACAGCATGCACCAGATCTCCCTTGAATCCACTTCACCAACATCGGAGCAAGGCTAAATGTGGCTTTGTTGCCATGAACCCAAGAGGAAGGGGTCTGGAACTGAAATAACAGACTAAAACAACTCACTAAAACAATGATGCTGGAAATGCTTTGGTAAATTGGTGATCAAATACGTTTTTTAGAAGGTCTCGCGGTGACCTACTGGCATCGTAGGCTGAAGTGACTCAGAAATAGAAGGAAATGCTAGCAATTCCTCCGCAAAAGAGTGGGATAAAGAATAGCATTTGCCCAAACAGATTAGGGTGGTTGTACATTCCTTGTGACCAAATTCCTAGATGTATTCTCTGGTCTAAGACTTTGCCAGGTTAAAGCACCTAGAACGAATAATATTCATAAATCTGTTATACAGTGTTTGCCATCTCAGAATCCATGTTCAGATATTGTTTGGCTATCTTTAAAGTACAGTTCTAGTAACTCATAATCAAGACCACAAGCATGCAATCAATGACATGACATTCTAACTTCTACAAAATACTCTACAAGTCAGTCCTTTCAGCCGATGCCGGATAAAAGCCCCCGTGATGATGCTCCTCACAGTTGGTACAAAGTTCAATACATAATGGTTTTCCTCAAAATACACCATTTGTGCCAACACAGACCAGTACTTATCATCTGTAAAGCTCGAGATGATGTCACTGAACGTGCAACGTCAAAATTTGTCTTGGCAAGGATAAGCAATACGCTCCTTCCACCTCAAACCCTTAATGAGCAGCATCGAGAATCTAATGGATGGGTTTTGTAAAGCGTAAGAAACAAAATGGCCGCCATGATTACAAAGTCTTGCAAGAGGGGATAAATCTCACAAGATTTTCGGAGATGAGGCCTCCATGAAATCAGAGCTGCGTTGGAAGTTCCTCAGCACATGCTGAGAGCCCCGATGTCTGGTTCAACATGGTTAAGTACGTTTTTATAATAAATCAGGCACAAAACATTGCCAAATTAACATTGTGAGCTGGATGTTTTATGAATTGGGATGAGGATGAGCATGGGCACAGAGGTCCTCACACTCCCCCAGTACCCTATGTAATGATTCGTAAGGTACCCCAATATAGGCCTGGGTAGTCACCTAACCTTTCACCTACATTTACCATACCATTGTACTGCATAACGGGTATGTGCTGACCTTTTACCTAGTTAGGTGCTGCATAAATGTTGTGTGTTTGTCTCCGAAAACTAGCCTCATTATTTATGCATGAGGTTTCTCAGAATCACAGCAGGAGTACCATCTTCTGCATCTCCTGCATAATAACTATGTGTAAGGGTCATCACTATCGTCATCCTCGGCCGACATGACACAGCAAAGTAGAACCCCTGAGGGTACCATTTTGGGTAAATAAGAACCATATCTTTCCTGGGACAGGCAGAGGAGAAAGACTTCCATGCTGACACGAGATGGTGAGGTTCTTGCACGCAGACACTCCAGCACGCAGTGTTCTGACATCCCTCGCGGGGTGTCCATCTGGAGACCAAGATGGGGTCCTTCATTCTCTCACATAAGGTAATGAGGTTGGCTTTATCCTAGGGGAATTCTTGTCTCTACACCTACGTACATGCTAGGTACATTTTGGTAAATCTAGTTAGGGTTAGCATCGTAGCAGTACGCAGTGTTACTGTCTAGTGTCTATATGCCTGCATATACTCATTGTTCTAGCACTATGGTAGAATTCTACCATCTATTTACTCTGTTGATTCTTATAACAGTAAATATCTGTTTCTGTTTTATGGTTGCTGCAGCACACATATTTTACACTGGATTGACGCTGGTTCAATAAATGCTTATTGAAAACGTCCCCATCGTTTATTCTGTGTATCTCTCAGAGACAAAGTGAGCACGAGTGACTGAGTGAAAAGTACTATACTGTTTCCACGATCCATGAGGGGATGGGCTGTCATGTTCGATAGTTGCCAGAAACTATTGGCTCCTTGGTAAGAGGGTTTATAGTGGCACTGTAAGCTAGCTGGTATACAGGCGAACATATCTGGTGGGGGTGTCTGGAATCAGTCTGGACACCACTCCCAAAGTTTATGTTGTCTAAACACGCAGAACCTATATAGATTTATAGGAACTACATGACAGCTAAATGAATGTTTTGCCCTAGAGGATTGCCAAAGGAGGCGCCATGAGAAAAGGTGACCAGGCTCAGTGGTTGGAGCACCTTTCCCTGGAGTAGTAACAAGCAAGGCAACCAACAGATATCTGCAACACTACAGGTCTAGGTGAACTGGCCCGAATTAGGTCGTACCTAGTCACAAGGACCAATTCTGTCTGCACCAACATAGGCTAGCTATAGTCTTTATCCCTTTATAACTGACCAAGAGACCTTTGACTGTATATAATTCATGTAGGGTAATATTAGGAATTTAGGGACCCAATTGCCCTGACAAATGCCCAGACCTCCATTGGTCTTATTAGTGGGCAGAAACATGCTAACATAACATTGGGGTTCTGCATTGCACAGTTTTCCACGTTTGTTTTTCATTATGTGATAGCGGATGAACAATAAAGTTCATAACAGTTACCCCTCTACACATTTTCAGTGTCTTCAGTGGCCAAGGACATTGACTGATAGGCACACCCACCCATTCTTCCCAAAAAATAGTTTCGGAGGGGCGGGGGGCCTTTTGTCTGCATGGTGAAGGAGGGTCCAGTGATGAAACATGTCATCATGGTGAGTGGGTGCTTTTGTCCATTTTAAGAAAGGAATACTTCAGTATGTGATCTCCACAAGGACTAAGTTCTACAGAGGAAGGGACTCCCAAAAATGTACTATAATCAATCTTGTGTATCAGTGGGTAAAATGTTAGGAAGGGTGTACTCTGACACCATCTAGTTGGCTCTGTCCTTCGTCTCCCCTTCTTTGTACATAATGCCAGAAAAGACGGCACCATTGAGACACGTGCACCTGCCTTTATTTCAATCCACAACATATAAGTGCCACCATCACTATTCCTAGTTCCTTCTGCCAACCGAAGCCCTTCTGATGACCCTAGACCATTCAACAACTATTATTTTAATCTGATGCAAGCTTCAACCAAAGGTGGAGATCTGTTGAGAGTCCTAGCTCCCCCTAACTATCTCTGGAGGGATTGATCAATTGAATACGTCACTAGCGGAAAATAGGGAAGGGAAAAATAAGTCACAGGAGTGCTTGCTGCTGCAAGTTGGTGTCCCCAAAATGCATGGTGGAGTAGAGTCTACTTGCGAATCAGCCTTCTTACTCACTCTAAGGTGGTGTGTGGAGCAAGGCTAAATGAGTATGAGAAAGACGGAAAGTAAGCAGTTAGTGCTGAAATATAAGACAGAATGAGACAGAAACCACAACAAAGACTGCAAGCTTACCCAAATCCCTGACAGATGGTGCAGTCATGAGACCCAAGGTCTACCAGGATACCGGTGTTGCTACCCAGGATGTCCAGATATGGGAGACAAAGGACTATTGGCAGATGGTTGTGATCCAACCATAAACAGACAAAACAAGCAGGGAAAGCCAAAGAAGGTAATCTAGGAAGAGCTTACAGTTGAATGAGCTATAAGTATGCTTTTACCTTTTATATTGTGTTTCTTTTGCTATGTGTTCAAAGATAGAGGTCAGATATGAGGATATGTCTTCTGACAAATTGCTGCATATTTTAACATGGAGATTCGTGTTTACTTTTCATTCTCTAACTGCAAATTGAGAGGATTTTGTAAAATGAACTATATTACAAGGGAGTGTGAAATAAGGGTGATAGCTTGTCTATGTTTTAATACGCAACAACATTTAGATATCTATAAATGAATTAGCAAATATTCAAAAATACACCAGCAGTTAGAAAATCACAAATTAAAATATGTTGTTTTTGGCGTGTGATGAAACAAAGATTTTAAGAAAATCAAAACAAGCCAAGACACTTTACTTGGTGATGGGCAAATGACAAATATTCTCTGAAACTAATATTCCACACAATATTGTTTATGCACTGTATAGTTATATCAGTAAAACTGCATGTCTGTGCACATTTAGTGGCCATTTTAATGGAAAATGCTATGACTGTAAATTACAGTGTCCTAACACACCATGCTTTAGTAATACATTTGGACAATGTTCTCCAAAATGCATCACCGGCTACATAATACACTCTTACCACTCTGTTGCTCAATGTACATGGCTAATTTTCTACATTTGTTGTTTGTGTGACATGTCCATTTTTGCAACTGTTTTGACTTCAGTGGTATAACATTAATGGAAGCACCCCAGTCCGTAAAAGTGTTCCAGCACCACTGAACTTCCCCAACAGAATCCACAGAGCTGATCTTGAAACCGGTGTGATACATTCTGATCTGTATTTCAGTTCCCCCATGAGAATTTTGACTCTGATTTTGACTCCTACATTAAAACTATGAAATCTCAAACTAAGAAAGATGTTATACCTAGCTTTATTCTTTTCTTGAATGTCCCTAGCATGTTCCTTCATCTTCCTCTCATTCCATATACAACACCTATGTTTCTAATCAAACCTATGAAGCCAACCGGGATCAAGACTGCTCACACCTTGGTGTTACCCCGTAGTAGAGTGAGGCATACATCTATAAGTTCAGTTCCCTCAAGGATTCAACAACAAACAACTCATTAAACACCCAAATTCTTCAACAGACTCCAACACATCTAGAGCATTGCCTTGCAGATGACAGGTTTTGTGCTCAACCCTCAGTGACTTTAAACTGCATACCATTGTCAGATACGAGAATGCCAGGGCAACATTTTCTTTACTACGATCTTAACTTTTGAAACTCACTTCAGCCTACTTGGACTGAAAATCAAAGAAAACAACAACATATCTTAGATCCTGTGGAAAAAGTTAATTGGCCCTAAAACATCCAACCAAACTTTCTCCCAAGTATTTCTTGTATGCTCACTGCCACCAGTGGAGATTAAGTTGTCCTCATAATTTTGACCACAACCCTACACAAAACACATAATTACAAAAACATATCACATCCCTGTTTGTATCAGGCCACCAATAAGTTTATCTAAGCCTTTTCTTTTAGTTCATTGTGATACCTAAATGTCCCACATGAGTTAAGTTGACCAACCTCCATTGGATACTAGATGATGGTACAAGCTAGTCCCCCTTTTAAGAATGCCGTTTCCAAAGTCATTGCCAGAGAAATAATGGCAGAAGACTGTAACTCACCTTCTAAATATCATTCCCTTGGCCACTCAACGAACACAAACACCATGACTTGATTCAAGTCATCTCCATGTAACTCCCTTCTCCACTTTTTTTCTGTCACACAACTCTTACTTTCATCACCCACTCTGGCCACAAAACAGTCATCTTTTTCCTATGCCATTCCAGCTTCTTACTCTCCCACTTCATCCACGTCCATCTTGGATAAACTATCAGCCATCCTGTTTTTCACAAATGAAATTTGTTTGACAATAAAATCATATCTTTTTTAATTTTGCGCTCAGTCTTGTCAACCACGCGGTAGTCTTGCTGGAATGCACATTTGTTCCACTCTAAATATACACAAGAAGCTTATGCTTTACTCTTAGTGTAAGCTTGTTCCCCTAAATATATAACCTACATCTGTGTACAGCCCATGTGCAGGCCAGCATCTCCTTTTCAATTACAGAATATTGTTTTTCCAGTCCTTTCATAGTGCTAAATGCAAAGGCAAACATCTCTTCACCATTAGTTGCAGTTTGACTCAAAACTGCCCCCAGCCCATGTTCACTGGCACCCACCATACTTTACTCATTCCTCCCTGGAACAAAGGGTTGAAGCATTGAAGCGCTCGCCAACGAACTTTTCAACCTGACAAATGCTTCGGACTGATGATTTTTGCACATCAATTTCAGCCCCTTCTTCAAACATTTGTTCAGCGGTTCTGCAAAATCAACAATCTTGGGCACCAACCCAACAAATTAACTCACTTGCTCTGAGGTACAGGGCCCTGGTCCTTCATTCACTCCTTTATCATTCCTGGGAGCAGTTTTGTCCAGTCTTCAGGAATAACTTGACAGAGATATTCGACCTCTGGCTTGCCCAACTCACACTTATCGATCCTTAACCACAAGCACTTTGTACAGGTACTTCCAAAGCTTTTTCTAAACTCTTGTGTTGCTCTCTTCTGGTTTGCCCAAACACTAGGACATCATCTTGAAAAATGAAGATCCCTTTTTGACCCTTGAATATTTTAATAATGATGTCCTGAAAAACAGCATCTGTAGACACAAGTCTGAAAGGCAGTTTATTCAAATTGAAAAAAAAACACCTTCAGGAGTTACAAACACAGTGAGATAACAGGACTCATAAGACAATACCACCAAAGGATAAGCAAATCTAAGATTTTTTATAAAATAACACTCTGTATCTAATATAGATGCCATGCCATTAGAAGATTGGGTGGAGGGTGATCAGCCACTCAAATAAATGGGTGCAGGAAATGTAAGTATGTGCACATGTGCAATTCTTTCTTTTTTTTCAGCCAATAACTGTGGTGGAAAGCCACAGTCAACTTGCAAGGGTTCTATCACACCTTTCAAGCACAACCTATTCAACAGCTCACCTAATCCTGACCCAAGTGTGTGTGAAACTGTATGCTCTGCCTACATACTCCCATCTGCAAGCACCATGAAACACATACTCAACAGGGAAACACTAACAACAAAGGCGCAAGAATGACATAGCAGAGCATCTGAAGACAAAGGTTTGAAAATAAAAATATTTAGCTAATTTAAGATTAAGGAAATAGATAGCATGATGAGCAAGAAAACCAGAGACATGACGTCACAATGACGCAATGAGGTGCATAGATCTTTTTATCATTTGGCTACCAAACTCTTGAATTCAATGACCACGGAATTGAGACTCTTAAAGGACGAACATGGTTTCAGGAAGAAACTTAAAACCTGGCTCTTCCCATGACAGCTCCTCCATGTCTTCCCGACCCCCCGCCCCCCTCTGTAGCGCTTGAAAACCCTCGGGGAGCCATGCGCTCCATAAATCAAATCACATAAACAGTTGGG
>CAWUFW010026582.1:0-32453 GCA_963921515.1 Calotriton arnoldi
CGAGGATGTTGTTATTTATTGCAGCTACAATAGACACGAGTATGTCTAGGAGCAGGTTTGCTTTGTCCCTGCAGTAAGCAAGGCACAGCAGCCGCCCAGCTTACCAGAGCACCACAAAAAATCATATTCTTTGGTAAGGACTGCAGCAGGTTATCACCTTTTGGTTCACTGCTTTATTTGCAGTTTGTCTAGCTGTGTGTAGCTTAGTCTTTAAATGGGCCACTTGCAGAAATCAAAAAAAGCTGGCCAGTACGGGGATCGAACCCGCGACCTTGGCGTTATTAGCACCACGCTCTAACCAGCTGAGCTAACCGGACGGGTCATGCAGTATCCGGTACGCACGCACTTCTTCACACATGTTTTTGAACGTATGCACAGAACTGCGAAGAGCGTGCACTGCGGTGTTCTAATTTGGGCTCTCCTTCATTACCTCCAGGTCCCTTATGTCCTCGTCCCATTCATTTACATATTGGAGATGACCATCTCCATGACAGAAAAAGATAGAAGAATGCTGGTACACTAACCCCGCCCCTCCCACTGGGAGTATATATACCGGCCCAACCCAGCATTCACCCTGTTCTTTTTTTCTGTCTTCCGACAGAAAGGGATGTAAAGTTTGCTCTTACCTGCTGTGCGCTTCTGGGATGTCTCGTCGGGCTGCTGGGCTGTCCTCTTCATCCCTGATGTCTTCCTCATTGTCTCGTCGAGCTGCTGGACTTCTCGACGTCCTGTTCCGCGGTCTCCTGGCCTGCCGGGCTTGCCGGGAGCCGCGTTGATGGGCGGCCGGTCCTTTGTGGCTGGGGCGCCGCTCCTCCCGGTCTGTTCCGGGTTGCAGGTCGCGTCTTCCTGTGGCTGGGCCGGTCAGGGAGACGCGCTGCTGCTGCTGTTTGGGGCTCCATGGGCCAGTCTTGGTGAGGCCCCTGGTGTTCCTGGATGCCGGTTGTAGCTGTAATGTTCGGCTTTACTCCCTGGACGCTGAATGGCCGCCTGGGAGTGCCGGTTGCTCCTGGTTTTGCCTCAAGTGGCTCGGCGCTTGTTGTTGGTTGGCGTCTGGGCTGGTGGTTGGGGGTCTGTCTATGGTGTTTGACTACCCCCTTGGTGAGTACCGCATAGCGGTTTCTTTTTCCTCTTGCCTGCTGCGGCCCACAGAGGGCCGGGACAGTGTTCCGTTGTGTTCTTACATTTCTTCCTCTGCAGCTGTCTGGTGGCGTGGTGGACTCGTGCTTCCGCAGCGTGGGCCTGTGTTGCCCTTCTGGGGTTCGGCTCCTGGTGGGTCCGCTCGGCCTTTCCTCCTCCTGAGGGCTACGGACTTCCGCCCTGCTTGCACCTGATCTGGTCTGCTTTCAGAACGCCTGGTCAGGCCTGGTTTGTACCTGACTGTGGGACATCTGGGGTTACCGGGTGCTGTTGTCCTTCCTGGTTCTTCACCTGTGCTCCTTGGAGTTGGGTAGCGGTAATGCATATGTTGTTCGGGGCCGGGTTTTTGGGTGCCCTTGCTCTTTGCCGATTCCTTGGTTTTACACTTGGGGGTCTTCCATGATGTTTTTTCCAAGTTGCAGGGGTTCTTCTCCTTTTGAGCCTACGGCCTTCCTGCCCTGTCAGCTCCTGCTCTCCGCTGCTCTCGTTGGTTGAGCAGCTTCGCGGCCTGGTTCATCCCTGGATGGTAGTCCGCTTAGGGATTCCAGGTGCAGTAGGCTTATGTCCTTATCTTCCTGCCTTGCGGAGTCACTGGGGCCTGGTTGTTGTGGTCTTATACTCTTTTCTTTGGTCTGGGTTTCACTCTCTTGTGTTTCCCTGCCTGTGTTGGCTATCTGCCGGGGGTGGGGTGTGGTTACGGTATGCCTCTTTTTCCCTCGTGCCACCTGCTGCTGTCATGTAGGTTTCTATGTGTGTCCATCTGTGCGGCTTGTGATCTTCTGTTGCACTTTGGATGGCCTTGATGCGGGGGGGGGGCATTGTTTGCACCACAGGGTCGCTGCCGCTTCCTGGGATTCTGGTGTTCCCTGGGTTGCGTGCTTCCTGCTCTGGTACCCTGCTGCGCGTTTCTTCCGCCTTTGTCCCCTTTGCTTCTGCATCTCTTTGCTACGGGCCTCGCTGTGCGGGTCTGTTGGTGAGGGTGGTGTCCTTCCTGCCTTGTGGTCTCGTTTTTCCGGTGTGTTTCCGGCGCTGCGTTTTGGTGTCTTGCTTTGGATTCTGTCCGGGTCTTCGAGTGACGCTGCCCTGTTTGGTGCTGGTTTGTTGCCGGCTGGCGGTCCCTGTCGGGGTGTTCTGCTGTGCCGACTGGGCGTGCCTTGGCTTGGACGGTCTGGTTCTTGGGGTTCTTGGCTGTTCCTTTTTTGCCTCGCTGTTCCTGCGCTGTGCTGTTCTCTTGTCCTTCGCTCGGGCCTTGGCTCCTGGCCCTGTGTCCTGTGCGGTTCCTCTCCGCGGCTTCTGTAGCTGCGTGATTCCCCTGCTGCGCCCTGTGTGTGCTCCTTGTTGGGGTCCTGTACAGCCTGCAGTGTCTGGGTTTGGCCATGGGGCCTCCTGGGTGCACGGAGCCTTTCTCTGCCTTCCTAGTGTTGGTTCTGGCTTCGTGTGGCGTGAGTGGCTTGTCCTCTGCCTTTGGGCTGCTTCGTGTGGCCTGGATGGGTGGTGCTGTGTTCTGCGGCTTGCCGCTTCCGTGATGGGTTTGGCTCTCCTTTTTGCTCTGGGCTTTAGCACTTTCATTGCACTGTTCCTGGCTTCGGTGGTTTCCTTGGTTTGGTCCTTGTGTTCCCCGGCTGCCGCCCTCGAGGATTGCCCTTACGTGTCTTCTGGCCTTGGCTTTGCGGGCTCTGTTCTGTCCCCTGTGCATGCCTTTTGCCTTTGGCTTCCTTCGATGGGTCGGGCTCGCACCCTTCGCCTCTAGTCTGGCTTTTCCGGGCTCCTAGTTCTGTCAGTGGTGCTGCTGGGTCTGTGGCTGCTCCTACTGTGGCTCCCTGTCTGATGGGTGCTATTTTTGTTGCCTGTGTCCTCCTGTTTCGCGGCTGGTTCTGGTGTTCGGCCCTTGCTGCTTTCGGGTCGCGTTCCCGCTCTGTGCTCTTCCTGCGGTGGTTGTGTCTTTGGGGCTGGGTGGGCCTTGCTTGGTGCCTGGCTGGTTTCCCGTGGTCCTGTTGTTCCGGGGGCTGTTTCCGGTCGCTCCTGGTCTGCGGGCTTGCAGCTGCCTCTGCTTGGTCTCCGGAGGTGCCTCCTTGTGGTCTCCGGTTGCCTTCGGCCTTTCCTCCCTGTTGGCTCTTGGGTGCCTTGTTGCGTCCTGGTGGGGTGTCCTCCTGCTTGTGCTGGTGCTGTCTGCTTGGGGTTGCCCAGCTGCTCGCTTGTTCTGGTCCCTCTGCGGTCGGGTTCCGGTCCTTGCGTGTGTGGTGTGTTCCTTCCGTTGTAGCCTCTTGGCTCCGGCTGGGCCTGTTTTGGTCTGTATCCCGCTGCTGTCTTCCCTGCTTGCCTGCTGCCTCTAGTGGTGTCGGTTGGGAGGCGGGCCTGGCTGCTAGTCCCCTGGGGGTCTACGGCTTGTTTTGAGGGGGTCTGGTGGCTTGTTGCGTTGCTTCCTTGCCTGAGCCTTCTCTCCTCTGTTCTCGGTGGTTCGGCTGGGTTGGACCTGGTTCATGCCTGGTTGTGGGGTCTGCCCGGGTGTTGCGGGTGCTGGGGGCTTCCTTTGGGTGGCTGTCCTTCCCGGCTTCGCCTTTGGTGCTCTCCCCGCTGCTGCTTGCTCTCTGCCTTCTGGGTTGGTCCTTGTGGCTGTTGGCGGTTCTTCTCTTCTGTGGACCTTTGGGTCTCTGTTCGCATTTGGTCTGCTGGGGCCTGTTGTCTTCCGTGTTCTCGGTCCTTGCTGTTCCGGTCCTTTGTGCTGTTGCCTTGTTGGTTGTGGTCGTGCACGCTCCGCTGTTTCTGTGCGGGGTCTCTCTGTGCCCTTCCGGCCTTTGCTTGCCTGGGCTCTGTTGGGGTTCTCCCCTCTTTGGCCATCTTCAGGTGGGTTTTGGGCCTTCGGGTCCTTCTGGTTGGGCTGTTTGCTTGGCTTCGGCTCTGGCTTCTCGGCTGCTTGTGTTTTGTTGCAGTTTCTGCCATGGGGTTTCTCCCCTGCTTCTGCCTTCCCCTGCTGCGTGCTGGGCCTTGGGGTTTGGTTTGCCTGTTCTTCTTCCGCCCTGGCTTCTTTTGCCTCTGTGGCCGGGCTGGTTTTGGGTGTCCTTCCCCTCGGGGGTTGGTGTTTCCTGGCTCTGGTGTTTGGACCTGTCTGGTTCCTTCCGGGACCCTGGGGGCTCCGGTTGTTGGGCTCGGGTCTTTGCTGGCCTGTGTGTTGTTGCTACTCCCTTCTGCCTGGTGTGTTTGGGTTCCTCTCTGCTTGGCTTGTTCTTTCGGTGGTCTTTGGTTCGGTTTGTCCGCTACTGCTGCCGTTGGCTCCCTTGTGGTTCCCTTGTTCTGGGTTTCTTTGGCTCGTTTGCTCGGCTCCCTGTTCAGTTGGGGCCTGTTGCGCCTCTTCTCGGGTGGTCTGTGTGTCCTTCTCCGGCCTGTGGCTTCCTGCTCCTGTCTCCCCGGGTTTGCTGTTGGGGTGTTCTGCTGGGGCTGTGTTCTTTGGGTCCTGCTCTCCCTCCTGTTCTCCTTTTTTTTCTCTTGCTGGGGTTTCGTTTTCCCGGAACCCCTTTGGCGCAGGGTGTTGGTTGCTTCCTGTTGCCCGGTTTGGGCTTGCTGGCCTGTTGTCCATTTGGTCTTCTTCTTTGGCTGGCCTCCTCGCTGTTTTTGTTCTTGGCTGCCTGGGTGGGTTGTGGTGTCCGTTCTCTCCACTTCCCTTGTTTGCTGTGGGGTGTTCCTGCTATGGGCTGGTTTGCCTTCTGTGGTTGTTCACCTCCTCATCTGGCTGGTCTCCCGTTGTTTGTTGGGTGCGCCCCTGCTTTGTTGGGGCTCCCTGTTGTCTGGGTGCTCTGCCTGGGGTTTTCGGCGGTTCTGCCTTTATTGGCTTTCCTTCGGTGGCTTCCTTGGTGTGGTTTCCTGGGTTGGCTTCTGTTTTTTTTGGGAAGGCCGGCTTTCTGCTTTGGTATTCTCCAATATGTAAATGAATGGGACGAGGACATAAGGGACCTGGAGGTAATGTTCTATTACTTACCGGTAATCTTCATTACTCCGGGTCCCGTTGTCCTCGTCCCATTCATACGCCCCGCCCTCCCTCCCGGACGGCCGGCCTTCCTGTTGGGGGCTTGGTGGTTCAGGGTGAATGCTGGGTTGGGCCGGTATATATACTCCCAGTGGGAGGGGCGGGGTTAGTGTACCAGCATTCTTCTATCTTTTTCTGTCATGGAGATGGTCATCTCCAATATGTAAATGAATGGGACGAGGACAACTGGACACGGAGTAATGAAGATTACCGGTAAGTAATAGAACATTATCGCTCATTCCATTTTACGCTCACTTTAGGAAAGCTGATTTTTTATTCAGATAGATGTATATAATATGAGAGAACTGTCGGCAATGTTATAATCGTGAATGGCGTAAGACAGAGGCGGCACTATGGATCTATTTAAGTATTTAAGAATGAACATTTTGATATTGCCGTAAGAATAGTGACAATATGGGGGCATTTTATAGTGAAAAAGTCCAAAATAATTGTTTCAATAAAAAAAAAAGAAGAAAAAAAAAGAAACTGCAATAGTTAGTCGTTTTTGTAAGGAGATAAACACATCGGAGAAAAATACATTTTTCACGCTGTCACGGTAGCTCCCCGGGTGACTTTACTTTCTGCTTCCAACTTTCACAGGCCAGGATAGAGATTAGCGTGTAGTTTTGGCTTAGGAGAATGGGAGAACTACTTTCCCCTATTTGGCCTGTTTCTCTCTATCTCTTCCCCATGAGAAGTCTTCCAGATAACCCCTGGGGGCATTTGCACAAGGAATAACTCTCTGCCAATACTCTTTTCATAGGTTTCCTCTCTTGCGCTTTGTTTCTCTACTCTGCTAGCTTGTCTCTGCCCATGCTATCCTGCACTGCCCTGCCCAGCCCAGCAATGCCCTGATCCTCCCCACACTTTTAGTCCAGTCTCTAGGGCTGGAAGTGGTATCCAGGGACCTGGCTGTGGACCTTGGAGGATTCTGCGCGTCAGGGTCCAGATGACTACCTCACAGCATAGCATCTCTCCCTTCTTAGAGAACAAGCATTGGCAAAGCCAATAGGTCACCCCTTTCAATGGTGTTACCTGATCTTCTGGCTTTGCCGGTTCTTTTTCCTGGTGTTGGACCACATTGGCAAAAAGGAAAAAAAAGTACTTGTTTCAGAGCAACTTCTACATAAATAAGCCTGCACTATGGAAATATACCTACGCATGCAGCACTTATATCTCTGGCTATTTGTCCTCGATGTGGCACAGAAGGATGAAGGTTTTGAAATGAGTGGGACATAGGAAACTTCTCCTTTTTTCCTTTTACGATAGGATCTGAATTTTATAAATTTGCTTCTCTTTATAAATGAACTTGCTCATTAAAAAGTAGGTATGCACTCTGATTTGAATATGAAAATTTCATTCTGCAAAGTCCTCAAGTATTTGGTACATTAAGGATTTTTTTAGAGTTGTATGATGCAACTGTACTACATGATTTTTTTAAGGTATGAATTTAAAATCTTTTGCCTAAGAAATTATTTTATGTTTTTTATGTTTTTATTATACTTTTTACGGTTCATGGAGCCAAAATAAAGGACTTTGAGTGGAACCTCACAGCACGACATATCTCCCTTCTCAGAGAACAAGTATTGACAAAGCCAAAAGGTCACCCCTTTCAATGGTGGTACCTGATCTTTTGGCTTTGACGGTGGTTTTTCCTGGTGTTGGACGAGATTGACAAAAATAAAAAAATATACTTTTTTGAGCACAACTACTACATAAATAAGCCTGTACTATGAAACATACATACGCATGCAGCACTCCGCTTGCAATCAGATGCTTGAAGACAGTGAGTCTATTTTTTCCTTTTTTTAACCTTTTAGTTTATTGTTCCAGAGGGCAGATACCAATATTCGAGCAACAAATTAAAAAGAAAAAAACAAACAAACTATACAACATATGTGAATGAGCAGTAAAGAAAACGTTCATTGGCATAGCCAATAGGTCTCGCCTATGTCTTTGCCAATATGTTTTAGTTATGTTGTACACTAGGGTGGCTGCTATTCAGTATAGGTAAAAGTTATTGGTGTGATGGAGTGATGTCTTCTAAAGTAAAGTAGAGTAGAGTGTAGTGTTATGGAGTGGCATGCCATAGAGTGGGGTAAAGTAGAGTTGATTGGTACGATGTGCTACGGAGTGGTGTGTAGTGGTGTGGAGTTTAATGTAGGGGGTATAGTGTCGTATAGTGAAAGGGCATTGAGTTGAGTGAAGTAGATTGATCGAGTGTAGTAGATTGTTAGAGTGAATTAGAGTGTTGTGGAGTGCTATAGAGTGTTGTGGAGTGGTGTAAAGTAGAGTTGAGTGGCGTAAAGGGAGTTAAAGGTTGGAGTAGAGTGTTGTAGAATAGAGTGGTCTGGTGTGGATTAGATTTTGAGAGTGGAGTGGCACAGAGTGGAGTAGTGTAGGAGAGTGGAATGATTTAGAGTGGAGTAGAGTGTTGTAAAGTTGAGTGGCGTTGAGTATAGCGGAGTAGCATAGAGTGTCAGAGTGAAGTGAAGTGGCGTAGAGTGGTGTAGAAGGAGTTGTGTGGAGTGTTTTTGAGTGGAGTAGTATTGTAGAGTGAAACAGAGTAGAGTAGAGTGTTGTAGAGTGGAAAGGCACTCAGGGGCAACACTTGCATTAAATCCAACAGTATACAAACTGTAGGGGAAAGTGTGGTTAAAGCCAACACACACAGAAACAATACATCTACAAGAGAACAACAGAAAGTGACCAGGAAGTGCAAAATGAAATTCTGAAAAGGCTTTAATGGGAAGGACTTGTTCCTTTCCTCCCCAAATGCATATCAAATATTTGGACACCATCTAGAAATTCCACTTTAAAACGTTTAAAAAGATTGAGGCCCAGAACATTGGGCACAACCATTTGCCAGAATTGATTGAGTGCAGTTTCGGAATGCAGACTTTTGTCTTCCCAGGGAGGTACCTTAGGGTGTTGTTCACAGTATTTCCAAATGTATGGGCTAATATGGTGAGACATATCCAAGGGTGCTGCCACCAGCTCTGCTGTTCGTAAAGATGTGATTTGAGAAGATGCTTTGCTGGCTGCAACAAGTAGCATAACCATTATATAAATATTTGAATGAGTGCTATCTGGGGCTGTAGTTGCAGACAGGACCTTCCATCATCAAGTGTTGTTTTTAGCACGTTTGCACGGATGATATGTTTATGCAGAGAAAGAGGTAGAGAAATATTCACACTTGTTTTGGGTGTCCCCTAGTTGTACGACTTGCTGAGGGTGCACCTGCCTCCAGTTCTTTCTGTTGCTGGCCCCTCAGAAAACAGCCTCCATGCAGAGGCAGAGCAGCAGTAGCTGGGACCCAGCTCCGACCATCCTCAGGACAATGACAGCAGTGGCGACACAAGAAAGCTTAAATTGCCCAGACAAAACACGGAGTCAGGCAAAAGCAAGCAGCAGAACCCCAGCGCACTACTACCATGCTGTTTAGTTTACAAATCCGAGAGCCGCACCAAGCGCCAATTCCTGTGAGCACCGCCTCTAGACATCACTTCTACTCACACCCGAAAACAGCTGTGCATAGAAAAACAAGCTAGTAGCATTAAAAGAGAAGACAGTCTACGAATCCCTTTGGGGATGTAACTAGATTTCAGTCTAGCACACTCTTCTGAGCACGGCATCTGCTAATCCAGGGGCTTCTGGCATCGACACTCACTCAAAACAAAGCAAATTTGATGCACACAGCTTGTAGTTGAGGGATTAATAAGTGCACCACAAAGGCCCAGATCTGCAACACATGTATTCATCACCAGTGCTCTCCTTCCACTGTTTTTGGTCTGAGCGCATCAAATTCACACATGGAACGATCCAGCATTAAAGACAGCTCCTTCTAGCACACTAGGGGGTATATTCACAAGAACGTGTGATAACTACCGCAAGAGTAGCGTAACGCAACTTTCAATAACGCAGCCTATCACGGGAAAATAACCCTGTGTCAACGTGGAATTCACAACAAGGTGGTAGCATGCGATAGCCTGCCAAAACCGCGGACAAAGTCCGCGATACAACCACCACGATGGAGATAAAAACACAAACCACAACACCAAAAAACTCGCGATGGGCCAAAGCTCGATGAGGAAACCAGCGACAAGCAGCGCCAGGCCTGCAACACACACCTGGCAGGCGTCAGAAACCTCCATAAAAGCAGAAAAAAAAACCCACACACAAACTGACCAACACACAAGCACCATGGAGGCAGCCGGAGCAGGCGCAGAGGACCAGCGCAACCCCACAAGCACTCCGGACGACCAGCCTGGGACCTTGCGGACAGGGAAGGGCAAGGACAAGAAGACCAGGAAGACCAAGTTCAGTCCGCAGGCGAACAGGATCATAGTCACGGAGGTGATGGAACACCATCAACAACTCTTCGTCACCTCCAACGTGTCATTGGGCACCAAAACTGGAATATGGCGGGACATCGTCGACAAGGTGAATGCCGTCGGAGAGCACAAGCGGACAATGGACGAGGTCAAGAGGCGATGGACTGACATCAAGTGGAAGACCAAGGAGAAACTCTCCGCCAACCTGAAGGCAGCAACACAGACCGGAGGTGGGGGCCCAGCGCCACAGCTGGAGCTGGATGACATGGAGGAGCTGGTGTCGACAGTCATCAGTATGGATACTGTGGCCAGAGTCGGGGGACCGGACACTGCTCGACAGGACACAACACAACCGCAACAGGGTGAGTGACCACCAGGTACTGGGGGACAGGGAGAGATGGCCACAATGGCACACATGCACAAGCAAGCAGGGCACAGTGCACACCCACAATCACTCTGGGTCCTCGCCCAGACCCACAGACTGTCACAATGTACAATGCCATGCTGTCTGAATGTCAACCTGTACCATGCGGCTACATACATGTGGACACATTGTAATACACCATCTCCCCTTCACATCGCAGGGGCATCATCAACACCTCCTGCAGAGCAGTCACAGCCACTCTTCACTGATGACGAGGAGGAGGACAACACCAGCATCGACACCCAAACCATCCAAGACCTCATTGACCTCATCCGCAACTCACCTCCAGGATCAGGGCAGCCCAGCTACATCCATGAGACCCCACCCACCACCCAAACCACCCAGCAGGAGGCACCCACAGCCCAGCACCCTCCCAAGTCCCCCAGGAACAACAAATGGCCTTCCAACGCCGTGTGCTGGAGGGCCAGAGGGAGACGGCCGAGCAGGTGCGGGTGGGGTTCGAGCTCATGGCTACCAAACTGGACACCATCCTTGGGTGTCTATGTCCGCCCCATGGACTCCAGCGAGCCCTGACTGACATCTCTGGAGTCATGATGCGGAGGGAAGAATACCTGTCCACTCAGAGTGGCCCCAGCAATGCCAGCCGTGAGCTGGCACACATGCGGAGGCTCATGGAGGACATGGTGCGGATGGAGACGGAAAGGATGGCAGCCTCCGCTGCACATCAGTGAAATGTAGCTGGGATCTACCGTGCCCTGTATGTCCTCATCATGGCATTGCTGCCACAAGGCCTGGCGTTGATGAATGCTGCTGCCCCCACACCATCCACATCTAGGCCCCCTGGTGTGTCAGTGCCTCCCAGTGCGGCAGGCGTATCCACTCCGGCACCTGATGTGTCACTGCCACACAGTGCGGCCGACAATCCTCCTCCGGCCCCTGATGTGTCAGTGGCACACAGTGCCGCAGCCAGCACTGCAACACCCACAGGTGGGGCAGGGCACACACCCAGGGACGAGGACGTGGATGGGACTGTGGTCAGGAGGGCCAGGCACTAGCATCCAGTTCGCCACCTTGCCTGTTTCTGCTTGGTGCCGCACATGGCCTCAAGACCTACCACTGACCCCCGATACACTCCGAGGCACTCACCTCAGACAGCGGCATTGTCTGCCACATCCTGTTTGATGACCAATGACACGGCGGACAGACTGCGGACTGTACCCTTCCTCTTCCGCAGTACAGCTCATCCCGGGATGGACACTGGCTGGCCCTCCACAGGCCCATATTGTGTGGTGTGCTCGGCATTGCCCTGTACCGCTCCAGCTGCATGACTGCACTGGATGTGCAAATAAACATCCAGTGACGCACTGCTGTGTAATGTCTTACGTCATTCCTGTGTGGATGTGTGGATGAATGTGGGGACAGTCCCTTCCCTTGCATCAATGATGTTCATCCTGTGGGATGCCAGTAAGAGGGTGCGACATTGCATTTTGTGTAGCGGGTTCCGTGAACACTACAGCAGAGACACACGCATCAGTCACTTCCTTGTCCGGACATGGACTGGACCACGCCCAGAGCCCACGAGTCATTGTTTCAAGCCCTGCGCTGGTCGGACGTACGGCAGGCCAGGCCACTCCGCTAACGCCCCGAGGGGGGGCCCTCATTGCTACCCGTCGCAGCCGTACTCGCTGGTGGTGTGCAGGTCACTGGTCTAGTTGTCAGAATGTCACAGCCACTCCCTGAGGGCAGGTTTCCACACACACCACACCCATCAGGCACAGGCGTCACAGGCCATGTGACTGCGCCAACATAAGGAGCCGACGACGTCACATTCCCCTCTTCCGGTGGTGACTGGATGACGGCCGCTCCACGGTTCTCACACATGTAGGGCCCATGAGTTGTTGCGTACAGGGTTAGTGGCATCCGAGGCCTTGCGGACGGCACGGGCCTACCACCACGTGGCACAGACTGGGGTTGCACAGGGTTAGTGGCACACGAGGCCTTGAGTAAGGCACGGGCCTACCACCACGTGGCACAGACTGGGGTTGCACAGGGTTAGTGGCACCCGGGGCCCTGCGGACGGCACAGGTACCCCGCCACGGGACGGTGACTTGGGGTGCACTGTGTCAGTGGCACCTTGAGCTGCTGAGCGGGTGTGCAGCCTGCGATAATGCCCCGTCCAGGCGGTCCGGACAGCTCAGGTTCTGTGTGCCCTGCTGGACCGCAGTGTAGGCCAGAGCCAGCGGGCAGCGCGGGCCTACCGCCACGTGGCGTCGCTTCCGGGGTCCCGGAGTTGGTTGCACCCATTGGGCTGAGCGGGTGTGCAGCCTGCGATGGTGCCGGGTGCACTGGTCTGTCCACTGCCATGGAGTACTCAAGACCCAGCTAAAACGTGTGACCTGGTGGTGTGGTGGTGAGCCTCAACAAGGCCTACCAGTGCTTAGGAGTTCACCCTTCCTTGCACAGAGTCCTCAGACCGCTAAGAAGAAGTTGGCACAGAAACTGGGAATAGAAAAGACAGAGTTTATTAAACCTCATGAGGTGGAGCTACATTTACACACCACCCTTCGGTAATGCATGAAGTAGCACACTGAATGGAAGGACCGTGGTCCTTTTATACCCACACAGGGGCTCAAATGAAGGCGGTACAAACACAAATTCTGGTTTTAGATACATATAAGGTCATACAAGAAATGCACAGTCGACAAGTGGGTGGAGCTAACAGTTTCTACTTCTAGTAGACACATCCTGACATTTATAAACTCGGAACAGCTGCAAGCTCAACTGAGCATATGCAAAGCAAAAGGAACTAAATATAACTTGTCTCTAGGCAGATTTCAAGAGCAGTTAACAGGAAGGTAGGACAGAGCACATGGCGAGCACATGGCAGCACATGGCAACCAAAATGGCTGCCAGAAATACAAAATGGATTCCACAAAGCGGACAATTCAGCCTCTGAATACAGGCTGTCTTCAGCTAATGCTTAATTTAAGTGCTGCCAAATTACAACAGTGGCCTCCGGAGCGTGGCTGCATGATGTGGAGGGTGCCATGTCCGCAGGCCCCGGGCTTGTGGTTTGCAGCGGCACGTGGTGGGACCTCCTGTCTACGCACCGGTGGCGGAAGGTGAGAATTGAGGCCTGGGTGCGCATGGGCGGGCATGCTCCGATGGGCGGCGGGAGGGGTTGGGGTGCCTCTGCCTGGGTATGCATGGGCGGGCAGGCGATGTTGTCTTGTGCAAGTGTGTGTACTGTGCCAGTCATGTATCTGGGCTCTGTTTCAGCTGACGGCTCTGAATCAGATGTGTGACCTGGTGAACTGCCCTACATACCGGCACGTGGTTGGAGACACACCGGTGGCAGCAGGTGAGCAGTGCGGCCTGGGTGCGCAGGGGAGGCACTCTCTCTCTCTCTCTTCCTCTCTTCCTCTCTCTCTCCCTCCCTCTCTTCCTCTCTCTCTCCCTCCCTCTCTTCCTCTCTCTCTCTCTCCCTCTCTTCCTCTCTCTCTCCCTCCCTCTCTTCCTCTCTCCCTCTCTTCCTCTCTCTCTCCCTCCCTCTCTTCCTCTCTCCCTCTCTTCCTCTCTCTCTCTCTCTCTCTCTCCTCTTCTCTCTCTCTCTCTCTCCCTCTCTTCCTCTCTCTCTCCCTCCCTCTCTTCCTCTCTCCCTCTCTTCCTCTCTCTCTCCCTCCCTCTCTCTCTCCCTCCCTCTCTTCCTCTCTCTCTCCCTCCCACTCTTCCTCTCTCTCTCCTTCGCTCTCTCTCTGTCCTCTGATGTGCGCAGGACACACCTTCTCATCATGTTTTTTGTCTTACAGGCTGTGACCTACGTATTGTCCGGAGGGGAGCGGCCATGTGTCTTCATTTCATTTCGTTGTTCATTTTAATAAAGTTTCATTTGTTGCTTCGAAAGTGAATGTATGCTGGTCATTTCTGTGACGACACATCCATGTCACCAGTTGTGATTGTGCGGCATCAAGCGGAATATTTTGTACATGTTTAGGTGTGGCTGATGTGGCATGTCTTTGGTCGGGGGGTGCCAGGGAGGGGTGGTCCTGGGGGTGGTGGCGGTGGGTGTTGAGGCCCTCTTGGGTGTCCGGGCCGCATGATGAGTTGCTCCATGGCATCTGTTGCCCTTGGGATGTGGCCCTGGGCTGTGCTCCGTTTTGTGGTGCTGGCTGCCGTCCGACTTTACACCAGGTCAGAGCAGGTGTAGATTTCCTGGTGCTAACGCGCCTTATCGCCTGTTTTGTGTTTTTATCGCGGATGTGGCTGGTCGTTGTGAATGTTGAGGTGTGCTGTTGTCTCGGCTTTTGTCACGGGAACGCCTACTCTACATCTCATTAGCGATATGTGCGAGGGTCCTCTGTGGCGATGTTTTTTGAGGCTGCTATCGCGGGTAAACTGGTGCTGTGGGCTGTTAACACCGGCTTGTGAATGGGGGAGGTACATTTATCACGACTTTGGCTGCGACAAAGTGCCGTTAATTCGGCGATGGCTCCTTGTGAATATGCCCCTAAATGCATGAGGCAATTTTCCGCGAACTTGTAAGCAGGAAATATCTGCACTATGTCGAAGCTGACATTATAGTCTGCCAGCAGGGCATCCTGACTGGGTGCCCTCGTAATTAATTACTCCTGCACAGACACATTTGCAAAAGGGGTCGCAATTACTTTTGAATAGGAGTTTACCACTACGGGTAATTAGTGGGTGCCCTGCAGATAAAAATAAAAGGGGCGCGTCCTCCTGAAGTACCCCCAATGCTGAAAGATGAAACATGGCGGTTGTGAAGCGGTGGCCGCGCTGGTCATAAACAACACCTAACAAACATGCAGAAAAAAAGGGGAGCAGCCTCCCGAAGCAGCCGCTATGCCAAAAGATGAAGCGCAGTGACCATGAAGCAGGCGCCACACTGAACGCTTGTGTGAAATGCTCTTTCAAAATTAAAAAAACAGTTCCTGAGCCAGTAACTAAAATAGGACAAGTGAAAGGCTACAAGTAATGTGGCACTGCTCCATGGGAGTGAACAACCCACAAAAAGGAGGGACAAATAGGAAAGGTTAACCACTTGGAAGCAAGGATGTGGCCGAATGGATAGAGCGCTGACCTTAAAGCTGAGGAACTGGGTTCGAATCTTGGTAGGAACGCTCAACATCATTTGTTTCTGGGCAAATCACTTAATCTCCCCATGCCTAACAAAAAGAATGTGTCCATCTGTAACGCAACTGGTGCTCCTGTAAAGTGCTCTGTTACCTTCGATTGAGTTTGCGCTATATAAAACTCTCTCAAAAAAGAACACTAAAATAAACAAATGAAAAGCAATGGGTGGGCTCCAAGCCCACAAAGTATATACAACGTGTCTCAAAGAGACAGCACAAGTGCTGTTTAGGCTCGACTAAAAAGGAGCAATAGAGTAGCAAATAGGAGCTGCTGGGTGCTCAAAAAAATAGATTTTTTTAGAAAAAGAGCACAATGGTGCGGGACAGGGGAACTAAGTAGAAGCTAAAGCATTAAAAAAGAAAAAAGTGACCTAGGGAAAGCAATGGGTAAGTTGATGGGCCTGGATGGAGAGCGTCACAGAAAGCTTGGTTGCCTCACTTTGGTGGGTAGTAGCACACCAGGGAGAGCGAGAACAAACATGCACTCCCATGGAATGTTGAAAGAAAAAGTTAAATTTAAGCAGAGAAAGGATACACGTCATCCAATCAAAAGGATGGTAAAGAAGCTATGTTTCAAGAAAGAGTCAAACACAAGAAGATGGAGAAACATTGAAAAAGAAGCAAGCACATGAAATGGATCAGATAGCTAACCAATGGTAAGTTATGGGCTGATCAAAAGCTCACTGTATTTATTGGTATTTTCCATAACAGGTATTCGACAACAGACGACTGAGCGCTGTCTATAGGTGAGACCTAAAAATGACACTTCTCTTAAACAACATTTCCCCTTTCCTTAAAGAAACTCAAAACAACATTTCCACCTGTTTGAGAAAACCAATTGGCATCTTTCCTGGGGTCTAGCCTTGCAAACTCAAAGTTGGATGAATCAGTGAAGCTGTTCCTGTCACTGGGGATGCTGTAAAGTTCAAGTGCTTGTGTAGCTCCAGTTTACATAGTATGCTGAGTCCTGTACCTGGTCATTGTGCTAAACCATCAAAATATAGTGTGATGCTCTCTGGATGGTTGTCTACAGAGAGATTTTCTTGACTTTGGTTTGGCTAGTGAATCCATTGATCCCAAAAATTGTGTTGAAATGTGCTCTTGGTTCTGACGTGTGTTGCAGTGGTTGCCTATGTGAATGCTATCTTGGCATTGGTGCAACTAGCAATTCTGTTGGTCCAACACAATATGGTGCAGTGCTTCTTGAATTATGGGTATATGTAGATGATTCTTTAGCTGCCATAGCTCAGCTTTTCTAATTTGCTGCCTGGGGTACTGCTTCAAGTTGGCAAATGTAATGTCAGCCACTGGTAATCACTCGGGTGCATCCCAGTTCATCATTGTTTTGCACACCATGTCACCTCAGTTTGGACCCATGCATATGCAAATCAGTCTTGACCCTGCTCCAATGGGAACAGTCCAGCCAGAACTGCCAAGCCAGGTCCTCTCTGAACCAGAACACAAGCAAACCAGGAATAGTTTTTCCTTTGTTAAGGGCTCACCAGTTGGGTAAAGCTTGGTTCCAGTGACACAGTGTGCTTGCGACCCACATCTGCAAAAGAAACAACATCTGGGCATATCCATGGACACTTAGGGTGACAAACAAAAGTATACAAAAAGTCATGGATAAAATGCTTGAATTAATCTCAGCCACTAGTAATCACTGGAAGCGACATACCAGTCTGTTATTACTTTGCTCATCATGCCACCTCAGTTTGGACCCAGCCATATGCACACAGTCATGATCCTGCTCCAATGGAAGTAGTCTAGCCCAAACTGCCAGGCCAGGTCCTCCACTCCACTGAGGGGGCATGGAGTGCAGAATAATGATGGGTTGGGATGCTACCCGAGTAATTACCAGTGGATGAGGTTAATTCAAGCATTCTATCCATCATTTTTTGAATACTTTTGAATTTCACTCAGATGTCACTGTTGCATGGTCTTCTTCATCTGTTGCTAACGACTGCTGATGGCTTTGTGGATGGGTGTTCTTTTGCTGTATTTCTTGAGGTTACGTGGGTCTTGTCTTTGTTTCTGTCAAGTCAACAACATCTCTCAGTTTTTTCCCATTCTGGTGCCCTTTTCTGCTGCTCCACAGCCATGTGTTTCTCCAGGCACT
The DNA here is from genome assembly GCA_963921515.1 of Calotriton arnoldi. Lineage (NCBI taxonomy): Eukaryota > Metazoa > Chordata > Amphibia > Caudata > Salamandridae > Calotriton > Calotriton arnoldi. The sequence goes on from CAWUFW010026582.1 coordinate 17,147, forward strand.
CTGACAAAGCTTTACACTGCAGTAGCTGTCAAATCTGGCCTGGGAGTGTTTAACAAGGAGGAGTTAGATTGGGACAGAGAAGGCTGCTGAGCAGCAACCCAGTGAGGTTATCATGTCGGGCAACTCGCCGGGTCTGGCCCACACCTTTCTCACAGCTGCCGCAGCACTCCTCTCATGTCGAGGCAACAATGAAGTCTGCGTATTTCATCTTTGGTCCTGCAGGACACCAGGGGCTTCAAAGAAGACACATTCTGAGGTCCCCTCTCTAGACCATTTATAGGGGCTGGTGTGCACTTGTGAGCATTGATTTTCCTGTCAATAAAAAGAGTGTTGCGATTTGAGTTTGTGCTAACATTATCCTGTGTTTACCCTGTCCTCCATCTTGCCTTACCGTCACAATATATCACGTGATGACTGTTGTTGATTCCAGTCCTAAATTAAACTTGTCTAATTTCACTTGAGTCAGCAGACAGTGTTCTCAGAGGAATGTCCTTGTTGTACTGAATGAAGGACGGTTCTTACTCTCCCAGGCTATGTTAAACAATTTATCAGCTTAACTGTACAGCTAATACTGTAAGAATGGTTGAATCTCAATGTACCACTATGCTGAGAGAATCTTTGAATGTGTTCTGTATTAAAATGTTTCTTCTAGGATGTTTCCCATCGGTCCAAACCCTGAGAATCTTGTATTCCCACAGAATGTATGAACCACTTTGCCTAAGCCCTATATAAGAGAGTTGATTTTGCAAGAAAAGGAGACCCCCTTTACCCCACCTTAGAAGGCAAATCTATACCAAATTGTGTTTAGAACTGTACTGAGTACTTTGTAATTATGATTTTTATGTTTTGTTGCTAAACTTGCTCATGGCATCCTTATTGCAATCTGCCTATTAATTCTTTATATAAATCATTGAAACCACAATCTTTGTCTGTCATTCTTATGAGAATGTTTAAGGCCTGGTAAATGAATTCCTCTAAGTAGAAAGAGTGACAGTTCCAGTCGGGGAGCACTGCTTCCAGTCCTAGAAGTTGGCGCACCTCATGAGTTAGAATTTGATGTAGATACAGTGGCGTAGCAAGGTGAGGTGGTACCCGGTGCAGAACATTTCTTGTCACCCCCGGCTTGACAAAATGGCAAAAATATGTGTTTAAAACACATATTTTTGCCATTTTCTCACCTCCCTCAGTGATGACACCCGGGGCGGACCGCACCCACCGCACCCCTCTTCCTAAGCCACTGTGTAGATATCTGCGCCTACACACTCTACCAACACAGCTCTTCACTATCAGCAATATTTTAAGCAGCTGTCATATCCCTGCATATCTTTTGCTTGTATCTCTAGGTATACCCTGAGGCCTCACTGCCAACTGCTCGCTATTTCCGGGTGTGTCTGCTTGCACTTCGTGCTGTAAGCACATAATGAAGCAAACACAACGCTGAAACTTTTCAGACACTCACCCCCAGTCACAGATCTGGGTTGAATCCATCATCATTCTTTAGCTCACTTCGCCACCTCAGTTCAGACCCAGCTATATGCAAATCAGTCTTGACCCTGTGCCTCATGGGAACAGTCCAGCCCGAACTGCCAAGCCAGGTCTTCCCTGAACCGGAAACAAGCATCCTGGGACCGGTTTCTGGGTAACACCCTTCATCAGTCAGGCTAGCTTGAATCCAGTGGCAAAGTGAGCAAGGGATCCACGTCTGGGCATACCCTGCCAACTTAGGGCGAACAAAGCAAACACAAGGAGATGATGGACAGAGGGCTGAAACTTTTCAGACACTCACCCCCAGTCACAGATCTGGGTTGAATCCATCATCATTCTTTAGCTCACTGCGCCACCTCAGTTCAGACCCAGCTATATGCAAATCAGTCTTGACCCTGTGCCTCATGGGAACAGTCCAACCCGAACTGCCAAGCCAGGTCTTCCCTGAACCGGAAACAAGCATCCTGGGACCGGTTTCTGGGTAACACCCTTCATCAGCCAGCCTAGCTTGAATCCAGAGGCAAAGTGAGCAAGGGACCCACGTCTGGGCATACCCTGCCAACTTAGGGCAAACAAAGCAAACACAAGGAGATGATGGACGGAACGCTGAAACTTTTCAGACACTCACCCCTAGTCACAGAGCTGGGTTGAATCCATCATCATTCTTTAGCTCACTTCGCCACCTCAGTTCAGACCCAGCTATATGCAAATTAGTCTTGACCCTGTGCCTCATGGGAACAGTCCAGTCCGAACTGCCAAGCCAGGTGTTCCCTGAACCGGAAACAAGCATCCTGGGACCGGTTTCTGGGTAACACCCTTCATCAGCCAGGCTAGCTTGAATCCAGTGGCAAAGTGAGCAAGGGACCCACGTCTGGGCATACCCTGCCAACTTAGGGCGAACAAAGCAAACACAAGTAGATGATGGACGGAGCGCTGAAACTTTTCAGACACTCACCCCCTGTCACAGATCTGGGTTGAATCCCTCATCATTCTTTAGCTCACTTCGTCACCTCAGTCCAGACCCAGCTATATGCAAATCAGTCTTGACCTTGTGCCTCATGGGAACAGTCCAGCCCGAACTGCCAAGCCAGGTCTTCCCTGAACCGGAAACAAGCATCCTGGGACCAGTTTCTGGGTAACACCCTTCATCAGCCAGGCTAGCTTGAATCCAGTGGCAAAGTGAGCAAGGGACCCACGTCTGGGCATACCCTGCCAACTTAGGGCAAACAAAGCAAACACAAGGAGATGATGGATGAAGGAGACCCCCCTTTACCCAACCTAGGAAGGCAAATCTATACCAGATTGTTTTTAGAACTGTACTGAGTACTTTGTAATTACGATTTTTATGCTTTGCTGCTAAACTTGCTCATGGCATCCTTATTGCAATCTGCCTATTAATTCTTTATATAAATCCTTGAAACAACAATCTTTGTCTGTCATTCTTATGAGAATGTTTAAGGCCTGGTAAATGAATTCCTCTAAGTAGAAAGAGTGACAGTTCCAGTCGGGGAGCACCGCTCCCAGTCCTACAGGTTGGCGCACCTCATGAGTTAGAATTTGATGTAGATACAGTGGCGTAGAAAGGTGAGGTGGTACAAGGTGCGGAAAATTTCTTGTCAACCCCGGTTCGACAAAATGGCAAAAATATGTGTTTAAAACACATATTTTTGCCATTTTGTCACCTCCCTCAGTGATGACACCCGGGGCGGCCTGCAACCACCGCACCCCTGTTCCTACGCCACTGTGTAGATATCTGTGCCTGCACACTCTACCCACAGCTCTTCACTATCAGCAATAATTTAAAGCAGCTGTCATATCCCTGCATATCTTTTGCTTGTAGCTCTAGGTATACCCTGAGGCCTCACTGCCAACTGCTCGCTATTTCCGGGTGTGTCTGCTTGCACTTCGTGCTGTAAGCACATAATGAAGCAGCCCTGCTGTTTACTTTTCCCACCCACTGCCGGAAACATGCAAAAATGCAGTTGCATTAATTCTCTCACCCAAACAGCAAAGACCGTGTGAGACACTGACTGAACATGCTGCTTACACTGAGTGATGAAGTCAGAAGTCTCTTGACAGCTGGGGCACCACTTGTGTTGAATGTCATCCAAAAGACAGGCTTGTAACAAACAAGAACGTATTAGTTCCCCTTATTGGCAGTTGTTGTGTCCTGATGCAAGTTAGAAGATGACTGTGAGCCAGATACTTATAATAAACTATGGGGCATATTAGCAAGGAAGTGGCGGAGAGAGGGGTTAGCCTTCTTGGCTTAATGCCTCTCTCCGCCACTTCGGAAACGCGAGGCTGCACCATATTATCAAGGATATGGTGCAGCCTTGCGTTTCCCCCTGCGATGGCGCTAAGTTTTACAACTTAGCACCAATGCAGGCACCCTTGCACCAGAGTGCAAGGGTGTCTGCGAGCAGGGAGGTTTGTTTATGCACATGAAGGTGTCCCTTCCTGCACATAAACAAACCTAAAATGCCAGTTTGTAACTTACATGTGTGCTGCTTCATGCAGCACACATGTAAGTTACAAAATGGCATTTTTAAAAGGTTTGTTTATGTACAGGAAGGAACACCTTCCTGTACATAAACAAACCATGTCATTTTGCTTTTTCCATGTGTGCTGCACAAGGCAGTGTCCTCCTCACAACATGGCAAAGTGGAGAGAATAAAATTTTTTGAACATGTATAATCAATGTTATCATTCATTTCGAATGATAAATGAAAGGAAACGACAATCAAATTCTTCATAATCAAACCTATGAGTAAAGATGCAGACAGTCAGATGCAAACCTTACATCAGTCAATTGTCAATTTAGTGAGAAGGGAGAACAAAGGCTGTAGCAGAGCTGACACATTTATGTGCTAGCAGCATTACAGGTCTTGAAGACATCTTGTCCTATATATCAGTGATACCAATAATGTTGTTTACCTTTGAGAATACCACCCTTCTGCCCACCGGAGCACCCAGTACCCCCATTACTCTACAGCCTCTAAATAGTTTACATACCCCATCTATTCTTCCCTCCTTGTGCCACTCCCCAGTGCGCATCCCACCGTTGTGGAAATAGGCAGAACATCTAAGGCTTAACACTTTCATCTACCTTCTTAATAAGCATTTCTTTCGGTGCCCCTTCCCTATTCCTGTTCTGCTCTCTGTCACCTTTGACTGTACTTATTCCACACTAAGGTGCTGTGAAACCTATTGCAAGCAAGGGAAACAGGCGACCCTTTGAAAAGTTGTGTTGTAAACGATAACCATCATTGGGGTGCAGGGGACCCTTGCACCCCTGGCCCAGGGTGGCTACTCTTGCTTCAATAATGACAGGAACACACCTGGTTACCTTCATCCCAGAATAATCTCTCCACTTTCTTTGGTTCACAATCTTGATGGCATATTTACGAGGGCCTTGCATCATGCTTGCACCATGCAATGTGGTGCATGCACAATGCAAAGCTCCTAGTCATATTTATGAAGCCATGCAAAGGCACTATGCGTGGCTTCGAATGGCTTCACAAATATGAAGTAATGCAATGCAGCGCAAATCGCTGCGTTGCCTTTCTCTGCACAAGCGAGGTGTTCCATGGGTGTTGCAGTAGGTGTTTCCACGCAACGCCCATGGTTTTTGATGGATTCCCAGATGTACAATGACTTTTAAATCTGAGATTGCGTAAAAAATGTACGCCTCCCCAGGTGACACATAACAAGGAGAATTGTGTTTATTTCTCCTCATTATTTACATTCTGCAGCACACATAGAAAGATGAAAACGTCTCTATCAATAGTCTTTGTCCAGGAAGGTGTCCCTTCCTGCACAAAACAATCCTGCCTGTAACGCAAGCACCCTTGCACCATGGTGCTAGGGTGCCTGAGTAGACGCTAGGATGCCAAATTGGTGCCAGCGCTGCACTAAAGCACAGCAGTGCACCATATTGGATAAATACAGTGCATTCCTGCCCTTTCCCTTTGATGCAGGGCAGCGCAGCAAGGTGATTTGCTGCGCTGCCCTGCGCCACTATTCTAGTAGATATGCCCCATGGTGCCATTATCACAAAGGTAATCATGCAACACAAAAGATGCAAGATACTATGGGGCATTTTCTCAAGGACTCATCGCCGATTTAGCGACACTTTACCGCCACGAAAGTGGTGATAGATTTATCACCCTATTCACAAGCCTGCGCTAACAGGCGACCGTCAGTTTTCCTGCGATAGCTGCCGCTAAAAACATCGCCAAGGCTGACAGCGACAACTAACGCTAATGATATGCAGAGTAGGCGTTCCCGTGCAAAAACTCATGAAAACACCACTTCGCGATATTCTCAACGACCAGCCAGATCGGCGATGTGGCCCAAAAACAGGCGATAAGGCACGTTAGCAGCAGGGACTTAAAACCTGCTTTTTTCTGGTCTTAAGTATGACGAAAACCTGCAGTAGAAAGGGAGCCCAGCCCAGAGCCACATCTGAAGACCAACAGATGCCATGGAGCTACTAATCATGCAGCTTGGAGACCCAAGAGGGCCACAACACCAACCGCCACCACCCCCAGGACCACTCCCACCCCCAGGACCACCCCCCCGGACTGCCACAGAGGCTACGCAGAACAAGTCACCGGACCTTCCAAAAACGCACCAGCCTCAGAGACCTAACGCCAGAGGATGTCATTGCCCACTACAGGCTCAAAAGGACAACCATCCCCCGCATCCTGACCCACATTGCCCACAGGCTGACGGTACCAACACAGCGGACAACCAACATCCCTCCGCAGACAAAGCTGTTGGCTGTGCGGCACATGTTGGCCTCAGATACCTTCCAACCAACAACTGCCAAAGGCGGAGGAATCTCACAGCCAGCCCTATCAAAGTTCATTACACCTGTCTTGGACGCAATCATCAGCTTGATACCCCAGCACTTTCACTTCCCCCACACTGCGCAGGAACAGCTGGAGACCAAGCAAGGCTTCTACGCCATAGCTGGCTTCCCGCACGTGTTGGGGGCAATTGACTGCACACATGTCCTACTTGTGCCCCTGCCGACACTGCACAAAATTACCGCAACAGAAAGCACACGCATTCCATCAATGTGCAGGCAATAGTGGACCACCGGGGACTGCTCACCAATGTCGTCACAAACGTCCCAGGCAGTGTGCATGATTCCTACATCTTCCGACAGTCCATCATCAACCAGCGCTTTCAGGATGGCACCCATGGAAATGCACAGCTCGTCGGTAAGTACCAACGGAACACACCACATACCTCAACTCCACAATCATACAACTCACAACTGTGGGAATGCACATGTAACAAAATCACATACAACATGCCAACCAACATGCCCACCTACCAGACACAACAACACAAGTAACTGTGGTAACAGGGGCCAGACATGTAGACAAACCATCCACAAAGGCATAGCCCCTCTGCCACACAATTGCAGAATGTGGGGAGAGGTGGGAACCAAGAATGTGAGAAGGAGGCAAGTGACCCATGAATAAGAATGTACACAATGCCAAGTGTGGCGGTGATGTGCTGGACAGTCTTGAGTATGCAGAGCACAGACATGTCCATGTGGACATATACTGCTGGTGTTTGTGGTGTTGTGGACAGTGGACGCAACCATGTTACCTCAGGCAGTGGGGAAGACCCTGGACATGTAGCTATGTCGCCCCCCCTGTAAGCGCAAGCATAGTCGGCTGGCCCGGCGTACGCCAGTCCAGCGTAGGAGTGTGAATAAATAGCCCGGGGCTCTGGGCGTGGTTCACTCCCGGGATGGCCACCAAAGTAACTACTGCGTGTGTCTCTGTGTCCGCCATATCCTTACCATAGGCCTACACACACGTGGCCGCTCACCTTCAACGGCCAACATTACAGTGTTGTTGTCAGGCTTGCGGACTTGCGCAGACAGGCATGACAATGGTGTGCCGTAGGAGTGCAAGTGATGCTACCGGGCAGCGCACACAAGTAAATAGGCTCGGGGGAGGGAGGAGCAGCTGTGAGGCTACGTAATACACATTGATCCCGCACATTTTCCAGAAGCAATACATGGCAAACATGAATCCCAAAGTCGCACAAATCACACACCACAAAACTTGTGAGTCTGCCAACACAGCATGCAGAACCACCAATTTACACTAATCTCACTTACCTCTCACAGGTGATCAAGGATATGCACTCTGCCCGTGGATGATGACACCCCTCCGAGCCCCGAGCACCCCGGCCCAGAGGCAGTACAATGTGGCCCACAAACGCACCAGGGGCATTGTTGAGCGCACATTTGGCGTGTTAAAGTCACGTTTCAGGTGCCTGGACATCATAGGTGGAAGACTGCTGTACAGCCCAGAAATAGTGTGCAAGATGACCATTGCATGTTGTGTATTGCACAACATATGTGTACGCACCAATGCCCCATGGATCCAAGTGCCAGATGCACCGTACGATGATGAGGAAGATGAGGCAGGTGGACCACACCCCGCTGCAGCAGGAATAGCCCGAAAGAACACAATCATTAACAATTTCTTCGCATGAGCACGTCACATTGTGACTGTCCTTAGCAATCATGGAACAGTACAAAATGACCACATGAACAGCATGTGCAAATGAATTCATGCAACACACATTCCCTCTGTGCATGTCAGTCCTTTGCATTAGCACATCACTCTGACCAGTGTAAGTGCAACATTAAGTGCAAACCATCTCACAAATAGCAAATAGATGGTGGGTATGTCACCTCTGTACAGAGAGGCTGTTCAGGGTGTCACGTATTCGGAATGCCATTTCAGGGTGTCAAATGTAGTACGTAATCCCACTCATCAGTGTATCTCATGTGTACAAAAAGATGATATGAAGGCTGTCATTGGTGTTCCAAAAAAGACAACAGGGTGTCATTTGGGGTCAAATATGAAATTGCGGGTGTCATTTGGGGTCAAATATGAACCACCCTGGTGCAGAGATGCACCCTGTGACTCAAGTCCCACAACATGAGCAACATGGACGTAAGGGGGATGGAGCACAGTGAACACCTCAGCAACATGGGAGATGCACACCAGCCAAAAAGCCAGCAGGAATACCTTGCGTAGAACACACCAAGGTGTCCCCTGGACATATGTGCCATGTACAGATCACATGTGTACACGGACGTCATCCATCAATAGTAGTGAACAGTGTCATCTAATAGGTGCAAGGTGAGAAGTCACGCGCCTCCTCACAGCTACCTGTACCCATCACGGTCATCTCACTGCCTATCTGGGTCACGTTCAAACATGCGCATTGTTATCAGTTCCCAGGGAGTACCTTTTTTTGGAATCACTGGCCCTACATCCATCCATACTTTCATACTTGCTTGATCATAGACATGGCACATCTGTGTGAATTGGAATGTTTTAATCACATTCGGTGGAGTGTTGAAGCTGGACCAGTACATGGCCATGCAAACCCCACTTTACATTGTTGCCCTGTGGAGGGCCAGCCAGAGTCCTTTAGGGATTGACAAGTTCATCGGAAGAGAAAGAGTTCAGTCCGCAGTCTGATTGCTGTGTCATTGGTAACCAAACCAAGTATGGCAGTCCATGTCGAGGGTCATGGTGAGTGTCGCTGAGTGTATCGGGGGACAGTGGAAGGTGTTATTCCAGGGCATGATGCAGAGGGCAGAACCAAGCTGAAACAGGCCATATGGCGGAGATGAATTCTACCGCTTCCTTCTTATCACAAAGGCAGGATCATCCACATCATCATCCTCTGATGTGTGATGTGCCTCACATGTGGGTGGTGGTGTTTTGTCTGCAGCACTGTGTGGCACTGACACATCAGGGGCCGGAGGTGGAATGCCTGCCGCACTGTGTGGCAGTGACACATCAGGGGCCGGAGATGGATTGTCTGCCGCACTGTGAGGCACTGACACATCAGGGGCCAGAGGTGGATTGTCTGCCGCACTGTGAGGCACTGACACATCAGGGGGCGGAGATGTGGATGGAGTAGTAGCAGCAGCATTCATCTGCGCCAGGCCTTGTGGCTGCAATGCCATGATGAGGATATGCAGGGCATGGTAGATCCCAGCTACATCTCGCAGGTGTGCAGCCGTGGCAGCCATTCTTTCCGCCTGCATCCGCTCCATGTTCTCCATGATCCTCCGCATGTGTCCCAACTCCCGGCTGACATCGCAGGGGCCACTCTGACTAGACAGTTGTTCTTGTTTCAGAGTCATGACTCCAGCGATGTCATCCATGGCTTGTTGGAGAGCATGGAGCGGACTGTGGGTGTCTGTTAGGGACTGTAAGTGTTCCCTGATGGGACTTAGACACCCACGTATGGACTCTAGTTTGGCTGCCATGAGGTCGAACCCCACCCGCACCTGATCAGCCATATCCTTCTGGCCCTCTAACACACAGCGTTGGAATGCCATGTGTTGGTCGTGGGGGTCCTGGGAGACAGCTGTGGTGGTGGGTGCTTCCTGCTGTGTGGTCTGTGCAGGGGGTGGGGTCTCCTCGATGCAGCTGGGCTGCCCTGCTCCTGGGGGTGGGGTGCTGAGGGTGTCCATGAGCTGTTGGAGGGCGTCGGTGTCGATGGTGTGGAGGTCCTCTTCATCATCAGTGAAGAGATGTACGGTCTGCTCTGCAGGAGGTGTTGATTCTCCCTCTGCAATGTAAAGGGGAGATGCAGTTTAACAGTGTGTTCCATGTATGTTCACGCATTGGACAAGTTTACAAACAGACTGCATGACAATGTACATTGTGACTGTTTGGGAGGAGATGCCTATTTGATGCGGGACAGTGGACATTTCTACACCATCAGGGATGTGGGGTTGTACTTGTACATTGTCATCTCACAGTTTCCTGCTATGCCAAATGTGATTGGCCAGTTTCTACACACAGGCGGCAGCAGTTGTGTCTTCTGTACTGTTGTGAAAGTGTTGCAGTTTGTACCACATTGTTGTCAATGTTGATGTGCTCTGATTCTTATGTGTGTGTGCTGCATTGTGGGAGAGTCGCACCAGGAGCTCTGATTTTGCTGGCCCTTATCCCTTTCAGGCGGTGTGCCTTTCACTTCTGTGCTTATACAGTGCTGAGATGTTGAAGACTTAGGTAAATTGGGCTCTTGGTGGGAGCTGGGACTCTTGGGCATGGTTTGTCCGCAGATGTCTTGTTGACGTCAGGGGTTGTTTGTGCATGTGGATGTGTCAGAGTGTGACCTGCTCCTTTATGGATGTGGTCCACACTCAGCCACCTCAGTGTCGTGGCGTGCACCATGTCATGATAATTGGACTGCAGCCATGCTAATCGTCATGCAGTGTCACTTGCATTGTCAGTGTGGCTCACGGACCCGCAGCTTTGCTGGATTCAGCACATGTGCATGGGTTTGTTGTGAGATTAGTGATGTGTGGGGAGGCCCCCTCTGGGCACATTGTCGACAGGGGCCTACTTGCTGTTTCTATGTGTGCAGCAGTATGCCATGGAGATCAGGGACATGGTCCAGAGTCATTGTGGGTGTGCACTGTGCTATACTTAATTGTGCATGTGTGCCATTGTGCCCATCTCCCCCCTTCCCCCCAGTCCCTGGTCGTTACTCACCCTGTTGCTGTTGGGTCAGGTCATGTTAAGCAGTGTCCAGTCCCCCAACTCCTGCCACCATCTCCCCACTGATGACTGTGGACACCATTTCCTCCATCTCATCCAGCTCCTGCTGTGGCGCTGGACTCCCACCTCCAGTCTGCATTGCGGCTTTCTGGTTGTTTGCGAGTTTCAGCTTGGTTTTGCGCTTCACATAATTCCAGCGCTTCTTGCAGTCTTCCACTTCCCATCTCTTCACTCCGACTGCATTCACCTTGGCCAAGATGGACTGCCATATTGCATTTTTAGTTGCCAATGACACAGTGGAGGTGATGAACAGTTGCTGGTGGTGTTCTATCACCTCCGTGATCAGGATCTTGTTTTCCTGCAGACTGAATCGCGGGTTCCTCTTCTTCTTCTCCTTGCCCCTCTCCTTCCCCGAGGTCCCTGGCTGGTTCTCCGGGGGGTTTGTGGGGTTCTGGTTGGCCTCTGTAGTTGCTCCAGCTTCCTCCATGGTGCTTCTCAGTTGTTTGGGTTTTGTTTTTATTTTTTTGCAGCTTTTATGGTGATTTTTCTCGCCTGACGTGGGAATAGCAAGCCTGGCGCTGCTTATCGCTGATATTTTTATCGCTGTTGGGCCCATCGCCACTTTTTTCACTTTCGGGTTTCCTTTTTTATCGGCGGCCCGGTAATTTTAACGCGGACATTTGACGCGTTATCGGGGAACTATCGCCTGTTGCCGGCATGTTGAGAATACGCCGTTAACACGGCGTTAGTTTCCCACGATAGACGGCGTTAAGTAAAATTGTGTTAACCTAGTTTGGCGATAATTATCGCCCGTTCTTGAGAATATCCCCCTATGTTGTCAATTGACAAAGATGTTTATGAGCATGTCACGTGCTACTTTATGTACTCATAAGGTCAGTTGGTCCCATTTTGTGTATTGCTGTATGGCAAACCTTCATGTGCTCACCTTGAGTCTTGCAACAAACCTTCATGTGATCACCTTGAGTCATGTAGAAAACCTTCATGTGCTCATCTTGAGTTATGTGGGAAACCTTCATGTGCTCACCTTAAGTCTTGCGATAAAACTTCATGTGCTCACCTTAAGTCTTGCGATAAACCTTCATGTGCTCACCTTGAGACTTGTGACAAAACTTCATGTGCTCACCTTGAGTCTTGCGATAAACCTTCATGTGCTCACCATGAGACTTGTGACAAAACTTCATGTGCTCACCTTGAGTCTTGCGATAAACCTTCATGTGCTCACCTTGAGTCTTGCGATAAACCTTCATGTGCTCACCTTGAGTCTTGTGACAAACCTTCATGTGCTCACCCTGAGTCTTGCTATAAACCTTCATGTGCTCATCTTGAGTCATGTGGAAAACCTTCATGTGCTCACCTTAAGTCTTGCGATAAACCTTTATGTGCTCACCTTGAGTCTTGCGATAAACCTTCATGTGCTCACCTTGAGTCTTGCGATAAACCTTCATGTGCTCACCTTAAGTCTTGTGACAAACCTTCATGTGCTCATCTTGAGTCATGTGGAAAACCTTCATGTGCTCACCTTAAGTCTTGTGATGAATCTCCATGTGCTCACCCTGAGTTTTGTGGCAAATTAATAGATTGAAACAGCCGAGCCACTTTTTGATTGACTCAGTATGAGTTGCATACTGAGCCTAAAAGTGAATGATTTGACTCTTAATTGGCTCCACTTGCCAGCACTGATTTCAACAGTATCAAACCATATTCACCTATTGGGTTAGATGAGAACCGTCCAGTCGAATCATAGAGACGTATTGCTTCTAATTTACTCAAACCAGTTCAAAGGATCACAAAGATATGTTTTAAAATGTTTTAAAATGTCAATTTATAATGAGGAAAATTATACGTGTGGCTCATATTTGCCTCCATTCAAGGTTAATTAGATATAAGAACTTTAAAAAAAAAAATTCTCAATCAACTATCCATGTTAAGAATCGTTAACATTGTACTTTGCACTTCACTGTAGAGTTGAGCGAACGAACAGCGGCATACAAATCAACAATGAATGAGCCAGCATGAGCTTGCTTCTCTGATTTTAGGCAAATTACTAACACTTTCCCAATATTAAAACCTTCATACTAGTACAGGGAAACTATGTTTAATTAAGCAGATAATAATCTATTTCTGAAAACTGAACAACAGAAACTGCAGTCTTAACCAATCATAAACACGAGCCGGTCTCAGGTGACACTTACGTCCATTGCTTATTTTAGTGGCCACCTATCTAACTCTTCAGCCACAAAAGAAGAGTTCACTGTCAGCCATGTCATAGTGCGAAAGCAGTCTGCGGGGCCAGACTATTGTGACGTGGAGAATGTCCAAAAGTTGTTCAGTGTACAGGATCAGCACAACCTCCTCACCTTGAGACGTCGAGCTGTGGAAGATTTACTTTTGAAAAATTGATATATAAATATCCACAACAAAACAAGAGTGCATTACATTTTGGCTGTGTAGCCCTTGGCCCCTCCCTGTTTGCATCCTTCTGCATGTGCAGTGCATAATGAGGCTGTCGCATGAGGAGGAGTGGGCTAACACCCACAGTCCTGGTGGTTGGTGATGTTCTGTATGTGTGTGTGTGTGTTTGTGTTACTATCCTTGTGGGGACTTGGGTGTGATAACACAGTCACGCTGTGGGGACTTGATTGCACTGTGGGGGCCTGAACCCAAGTCTGCACTGTGGGGACCTGTGTTTCATCAAGTGTGTTTGTATTTTTGCTCAGCTCTGCCCGTGTAGACAGGAGGCGGTACTGCAGTCTTAAACACACTGTGTGTGTGTGTGTGTGTGCGCACGCAGTGGTACAAAGGCAAACATCACAGGCTATCTACAGTGCATAACAATGCATGTCAGTGAATCCAGCAGTCTCGTTCAATCCGGGGACTCTAAAACCATCAGTGAATAAAAATTTCCAGATGTTAGTCCTGGTGCCACCCTCTGCTGTCATCATATTAAAACGGTGTGATGCTACAGCGAATCTTCATCACAGAAGGTCTCACTGGAACTCAATTAATTCCAGAAACATCTTTGAATAGTAACTCCACGGCCATAATCATTCAGGGAAACATCCACTGTCACATTTATTCCTAGCCACAGTAGTCCCAAATGTTCTATGAATGTCTATCACAGCCTTTGAGCTATTAGCATTATAAATGACAATGTGTTTTATGTTTTAATTTTCGAAACAGATAAATAAAAGGCGTCATTTATAACGCCAATAGCTCAAAATCTTGCAATTGCAAGACCTATTGCATTGCAAATGCTTGTTTGTTTTGTTTTAATTAAGACTGCGGATAACATGATTTGTACAAGATCCAAATGGACTTAAAACAACTTAAGAAATTCTTTAATTGTAGTGCTTGGCTATGAAGAACATGTAAAGTATTTTTGTTCACATGATGCTTTCCACGCAGTGTTTAAGAGGAGTTCTGTTTATGTTCAATTGGAGAGGTTCCCATTGTCCTTGTCCTACTGTGAGATACATTTTAGGAGCATTGTTTGGGAGATGCTACTAGAGCCACTGGGGCCAGGTAAATAAGAAAACGGAATGGGAGGTATGGAAATAATGACACGGGGAGTGGGGCCAGTGACAGAGACTAGGGGGCCGATTCCGATCTCGGCCGGTAGGGCTCCGAATCGGATTCGGATTCACCGGATCCGATTCGGAACCCTGTTTCCCGACCGAATCGTACGCGGGTCCGGCCGAGCGAGTACGATGCAAGCACCCGCGAAATCGCCGACCGACTCGAACGCGGCTTCAACACGCTCCGACCGACTCGCATGGACACGACTCGCACCGCGCTATGGAGACGTTTCCCGGCCGGGTAAGTACGATGCGCGCCGCGAGCAGTCCGACCGACTCGCGCCGTCCGGCTCGAAAGAGCTGTCGGAGCCGGACTTTGGGGGTCCGCGTCGGACCCCCCTGTATGCGTAGGCGCGCGAGTCGCACACAGAGGGGACCCATGGGTCCCCCTACCTGTGCATGTACGCCGCGATGCGCTTGGACGCGTACACGCTGTAGGGGCGCCCTTGTCCGCCTCGCACCCATTGAGTCAATGGGAGCCCGCGTACGCGTTGTACGACAGGCTCCCATTGACTTCAATGGGAGTCCGACCGACTCGAGTCCGATGGCATGCGTGCGCATCGTACTCGTTCGGTCGGACTGCTTGGGTCCGATTCGGTCGGAATTCTCTCCGGGTCCGGCTCGGTCGGAGAGATTTCCGGCCCGAATCGGAAT